>JAEIIF010001706.1:0-12913 GCA_018874455.1 Drosophila trapezifrons
GCCTCTAATGAAAACTCTAATTAATGAAAACTTGTGCCCTGTGTCATGACACCATAAGCATTTATTCTTCTTTATTCACAGAAGTACTGTTTATAGTGATGGTTACTCAAACGTTGGCTTATTTCCTATAACTTGTATTTATTATTTCAGGTATTAATACTAGCAACCTGATCCATTTCTACAAGTGTACCCAGCTGTAGTGGCAGACACCGAGTTTGCATTGTTGCAGCTCCTGCAGCTCCTGCAGCACCAATATAAATGGTCTCATCATTTACGGTTTACTGTTGATATATTGACAGCATTTGTCAGCGTTTCACGCGGAACTGAAACTGAAACTGAAACTGAGCCCGAAACGAACTGTAATCATTTCGCCCAAAAAACCTTATTTAAGTTCGCAGGCAAAGGAGTCTTTTTTTTCGGGGGAATTAAAGCAAAAGTTGTCGAAAAACTTTTCTGGGTAGGCCGAAAAGTTGCGCATACGCGATGTGTGTCAGGAAACACCTGTAGCAACAACTGGGCGAAACTTTTCCACACACACACACACACCGCCGACGACGATAATGATGTTGAGCCGTGTGTGGGGAAAAAAAAGGGGGAAAAATATTTTATTAACGCATTTGAACAAAGCTCTTAAACTGACATTTGTGCGGGCCAAGAACGTGTTGCCAGCGCAGGAAACTAGTCGACGAACAAATAAATTGTCAACTGTGCGTGACGATAACTTTGCGCAGCGGATTTAATGTAATTGAAAACTTCACTTTGTCGCTGCATTTCCCTTGTTCCGAGAGAGAGCTTCCCGTTGGCCCGTTTTCCGTTTTCTAGTCTGCAGTTTCCCCTTAACCCACTTCCTTTCCTGCCTTTCCTGCCATTGCATGCACCTTCAATTTTTCTCGAAGCCGGCAAGCCTGCAAGTCTGCCAGCTCCTCAATCCACAATCCCCTCAATCCATCCACAAGCTGCATTTGTGCTAATTTGCAGATTTTCAAATTGCAGAGGGCGCCTTTGTTTATTTAAAAGTTTCTCCTCACGAAGAACGAGCGTGGGAATGCAGAGAGAGCGCCAAAGAAAACAAGGAGCGAGGCGAAAAAGAAAAATAATTATTCTGCAATTTTTAATTAAATGGCAATGGTAATTGTTGTTGCCGCTCCAGCTTCCCGGGAACTTAAGCTGGCGGAAACAAAAACTCATTATGCGCCACCAAATTCGTTATTCGAGCAGCAGCGGGATCGGGAGAAGGTCCTGCCAGGAACCGGCAGGAGCCGCAGCGGCGAAAGCAACAGCTAAAAGAGTGTTGATGATGACAAGAGCACGGAGGAGCAAGGAGGAGATGAAAAAAAGGGAGAAGAAATGATGAAAGGGCTGACGGAGCCCGAGTGGAAATTTATTGAAATGTAAACATGAAAAAGCAAGCTGAAATGAGCGTAATTAAAAATATTAAATTCCGCGTCTTTCTTTCGCTCCCGACCACGCGGCGTATGAGCGATGCTTTAAAGGTAAATCAACTGGCCAGGCGGGCGCCTGCCTCTGGGGCTGCTGGCCACCAATAGCTGCCAGCAGTGGCAAATATTATGTACGGAAAGAAAATAAAGAAGAAATTCCGCTGTAAACACACAAAAGAATTTCAATCCGCATTGCACTGCAGAAAGTTTAAGCGCGCGAGTTTATAAAAAAGCGACGGCATTGAAAAAAAGTTGAGTCAAGCGCACAAATGTGCAAAAAATAAAAAACAAACATTCCGCTCTAGTTAAAAACACATAAAAAAAAAAAAAACACAGAACTTGGAAAATGTAATTTGCTTATCAGAAGCATAATTAAACATAATATTTAAATAAATAGTATTAAGCCATCACTTGGGAGAAAATGCTGATGAAAAGAGGTTTCGGGAAACTAGAAAACTAAATAATTAAAAACTGTATATAATGTATTATATAAATATAATATAAATACAATATAACAAATATAATAAACAGATCTCTAGTTTGTTTTAAGCGCTTTTATAAAAAGGACTTCCGTTTGAGCGTACTCAAAAATACTTCAAGATTGATAATAGAAAATAAATTTGACAAATAAATAAATATATTCTTTTACTTGCTGTGTATCTATACAAAAAAAAGTGCGTTCCGCTCGAGGACGTGTAGAACACTGGGATAAAATGGGGGAGAACGAGTCCGCCAGTGGTCGCTGTCATCATCAGCATTGTTGTCGGCGCTTGTGCAAGTTTTTTCAACAGCAATAAGCCAGGACTGCGAAGGACTGCAGAGCACATTTGGACACGCCAAGGCCAGCGACGCACTGAGACAATCAATAAATCTAAAGTGCAACTACAGGCGACGACTACAGTTTTCAATTCGACCAGCGAAACACTCGCTCTGTGGCCCTCGCTTCCGCCCCTTTGACAAAGTTGTCAATACTTGAAGGAGGTTCCCAGCCCCAAACCCTCCCTTCGAAAAAAAAAATAAAGAAAACTATAGAAAAGCGAGGAAGAACCCCCTTTTCCAGCTCGTTTTGTCCTCTTGTTTGTCGCTGCTTGCTGAAGCAGCCATTTTGCACAGTTTGCATAGCCAATTTGCCTGGCAGTAGTTTTTCTTTTCGCCTTTGACTTCGAGTTTGACTTGCACATCCTCTCGGAGCCTCTTGCATTTCAATTGACTGCATTTCGCATTGGCATCTTACCATCGCCATTCCTTATTTTCTATTAGTGTATATGGTATGCCCTCCGCATCTCCACGATGTCGTCATCCGTCCTCTGGCCAGCTCACTTTATTTGCCTGCGCCTTTTTCGCATTTCCACAACTTAACGCTTGCCCGCACATGCCATAATCGTAAATCAAGTGGCTCCTTCCCAGAAGAAGCCTGGGGAGTGCCACTCAAATGAGGGCTAATGCCTGGGATCCTTCCAGTCCAGTCCTCGCACCATTTAGCCCACGATAATGTCCAGCACGAGTACAGCGAGTTTTTTAACAATTAAAAGCTACTGACAAAGGGAACCCGGAAGATGTCTTACACTCAGAAAGAAAGAAATTAAAATAAATAAAATAAAACCAGAGAATAAACTTAGATTTAAGCAAGGAATAAGCTAGAAATAAGGAATATTAAAATGCAATATCCAAATATTATAAATTCCATTATAAATATATTAAATAAGTGTGAAATAAACCATATCAGCAAGGGAAAACCTGCCGGGAATTTCTCTCTGGGGCAATCTGATTTCCATTTCAATTCAATGAATTCCGCGGCGCCTCGAGGGTGTTTTTTATGCCACAGGCATTGCCGATTTGTTATTGCCGCTTAATTGCGGCTGACGGCATGCTTCATTAAATTGCAATTTTTCAGACTTCCACAGGCCAGCCAGCGATCCGCTAAGCCATGCAAATGCATTGCCATTGCCGTTTGCCGCTCCACTAAAAAATAGGCAACAATTTGCAAAACGGGGAGCGAGAGAAATTCCGGCGGAATTATGCTGCGGGCTTTTTAATTGTTGTGGCCAGTTTTATGGTTTTATTATTTGATTTCGTCCGTTCGCCATAACTGTGGTGGCCCCTCAGCTGAATTTTCCTTCCTGGTCATGGTGTAGATCCGTTGTGAAACGGCCTTTTTATTATGCGGCCTGATATTTTTAATGGCAACCACTTTATGCTGATTGCCAGCCGGCCGGCCGACTCGGCTTAATATTATCGTAAAAATAAAATAGCAACAAAACAGCTCGCTCAGCAGCAACTGTTGCGCTATTGTTATTGTAGTTGCAGGACTGAGCATTTGTTGTTATTTTTATAAATCGTCGTCGGCTACGGAAATTGCTTGTTGACACGCAGATTGTGTGGGAGGGGTTGGAGCGCTGCTCTTTAGGGTGCGGGGCGTGACCTGACCTAGTCCACGGCAATTTGTTTTCTCACTTTGCCGCCTTGGTCAATTTTGAGTCGTTTTACAGTTTTTATACTCTCTCGATATCGGGTTATTTTTCTATTGAATTTTGTGTAGATTTTAGCTATTGTTATTTGTGTTGTAAATAAAATATTTCAAATTATTTTTAAACTGCCATGATTAATTCTTTTTATAATAAAGAGATTCAAGAAAACAAGAAACCCATTTGTCCCAGAAAATAATACATCTTAAAAGACTTTTAAAAAATATTTATATATAAATGGCAATAAAAGTTAATAGTAAATCAAGAATGATAAAAATATATGTCTGCAGTTCCTTTAGCTTGAATTTACCCTTTTTAAACTCAAAGAAAAAGAAGAGTATACCTTATTTCACAGACTAAATCTATACCTGCTTTATGGTCTCAGATTTTGGTTTTGTTTTGGTTTTTTTCTCTTTTTTTTTGCCTACGCAAATTGTGATTGATGTTTGGCGTTAGATGACTATAATTATGCAACACGATTTGCCTTGCGTTTTATTTGATTACCGGTTGCGGGCTGGGCTGGCTCATTGTGTGGCCAGAACGCCCGCCCCTCCCCTTTGATGACTTTATTCCGGCCAGAGGGAATATTCATGCGGGGACTCGTGGGGCGAACTCAAGGGGGTGATGGGGCGATAAGCGAACTGTTCCGGCGGGACCACCTATTGATTTTGTGTCATTGGTGTTTCGGTGCTCACGAAAAACAAATGAGTTGTGTAATTAATACGGGCTTTTGTCTTGCCGTAATGGCAGGCCCATAAATAGCACAATAAGCCAATGTTTTTGGGCTCGAACCGTAGTAAGGATGTTAGGCAAAATAGCAGAAAATTAATTTTCATATGGCTTTGGGGTGTCTTTCCCTTCCCGCCCCAGTACATATATATATATATGTGTATGGGTGCTTGTGCGTGTGGGCCTAAATGTATGCTAATATTATGCCTTTAACCACAATGTCGCATGCATTGTTAATCATCTGCAGTTGCCAGTTGTAACAAATTGTTGCCAAATGGTTGTTTTGGGGCTCCGCAAACTTGTGCACAAGTGCGACCGAAACTGGCAACGGCATCGTTAATTTTAACAGTAAATTAAATACGAGCCTTTTCCCATTGCCTGTGGGAAGCTGCCACTGAGCCGTGTTCGAAGCCCAGGCAGGCAGTTAACCGGCCATAGCCATGTTTCTCTTACACTTTAAAATATCTATTAATTTTTTGGGAAATTGTATATATTTTTATTTTTTAAGATTTTTTATTTTTTAATTCCCTGTCACAAAATAGAGATTTTAATGATTCAAATTAAATATTTAATATATGAATGTAAACTCATTGATGTAAAATATTCTGATTTCAATAGCATAAAAAATCCACTGGCCTTTAGAATTTATTTTAGATTTCTTTAAATATTTTTTACATAACCCGTCTCTCTGCTTATTCCAAACCAACTCGAACTTCACTATAACTACATTTTCAGTACACTTTTAGCTGAAAGCCGACTGTCCTAATGTTTGTGTTTGTGAGTGGCTGACTGCCAAGCCAATTGGAAATTTTAAATGAAATATATTCGTGCGGAAGCATGGCGGCACTCGTTATGTAGCTAAATCAAAAGCTGGCTAAAACGTGTTTAAGCCGAATTGTTGACCAAATTTCCAACTGGCCAGCTTTAGCCAGCCAAAAATAATTACTGTGTTGCGCCCGGCGAACAAATCTTGTTGGTTGGCTTGGCACGAACAGACAAACATGCAGCAGCCGGCAGGAGCAGCAACAATGTTTCACAAATTTTAACGCTTAATGGTTATTGACACACAAACAAAACCCGCAGAGAAACAGAGAGAGAGGGAGAGGGAGATGGGGAGGGGTCATAGGTGGCACCCTAAGGAACGGGGTGCCGAGTGGGGCAAACAGCATGACACTCGTCGGACCAAGCCGGACAAATGAACAACCGCTGGTGCAGCAGCCATGGACAAGTTGCCATTGGGGCTTTGTCCATGCGGTCAAACGCAGGAGGAGCAGCCGATTGAGGGGCTTTGGGTGGCTGCTGCAGGGTGTTCGGGAGGTGGCCAATGCTGGGGGTTTCGACCGCAACCGATAGCTAGGACAGCAACGATAACAGCAGCTCTACAACTGCAAGAACACCCCCGACTGGCACTCAACAAGCAAAACAGTTTTCCACATATCACGCAATTTCCATTGCCCATCCTCGTTGTTGTTCGTCTGTTTGTTTCCCCTGCCTACGGTTGTTATTTATGGTTTTAAATACTTGGCAACGTATGTGGGTATATCTGGTAATATTCAAATTGAAAATGCGTACAGTGGATAGCGCTCATTAGGTTGATTTTAGGATATTATGCAGATTTATTAATTAATAATATGTTCTACTGATGGGATAATTATCCTTGTCGCTTGATGTTATAACAATTTCAAGATCCATCTATCTTGTGGGCTTTAAAATGGTTTTTAAAACCATTTACTGCCTTATCTACTGTATTTTCCAGCACGCTGCCAACGTTGCGTATACGCAATGCATGGTGTTGATGAAATTAAAATTGAAATGAACCCCTACGGCGACCTTAGACAATATTGATTTTAATGGCTCGACTCAAGTTTATCAAGTGGAATTAAAAAGTTTCCGTTTCACTGGCACTTGACAGAATATCCATTTGATTAAGTGGAAGGATTTAAATTTTAAATCCGGCCAGCTCACTGATTGTGTGATTGTTTTACGACCACTAACAGCATCGATATTGGCAGCATTCGTTTTCATTATCCAACCGTGCTCCGCACACACTCCGGTGCCTGTGTGTGAGTGAGTGTGAGTGCAATTTCATTAATGGCTAATTAATTGCAACTTTATTTCGCGGTCCGTCCGCAATGGCAGCCAACCAACCAACCATTTTGTGTTGCATCGAAATGTGTTTGGTGCACGCAACGCGGTGGAAGGAAGTGCGGAAGGAAGGAAGGCACGAAGGCAACCAGCCACAGAGCCACACACAGCCCCGAAAGGTGGAAGTCAGACAGGAAGGGCATACGTTTTGTTATGCGAAATTCCGGTAATAATTTCATTTTAATTTTTTATTAATTTTTAAGCACCGCTCCTTGGCACGAGAGCCCGCTCGTGGGCAATTGCATATTCAGTGCACTTGATATTAAGCGATTGCACAAGGCTCGACTCGCTCGCTCTCTCTCTGCGTGTTTTAAAATCGTTAAACATGTGCACACGCACTAAAGACGAACTAAAGCCCCAACTAATTAGAGCTCTAATTAGCGTTATTAAAATACGGCTCTGGCAGTGGCTCTGGCGTTGGCCGTGGCGGTGGAGTGCGATGGCAAAGACTGTGCCAGAGGCGCAAAAGGAGGCGGTTCTGGGTGATCCGGAGGGCAGAGGTAGCGAGTGTAACGCTTGGCAGCTGGCTGCACGGCTGCCTGGCTGCCTGGCTGCCTGAATGCCTGTCTGCCTTTTGCCTGGGAAGCTGCCCATTAAAAGCACATTTAAGATGTTTACAAACGTGTTCTCAGACGTTGCACACACACCCCCCACGCTCACACGCACTCACGTTTACACTGAGGGGAAAGAGACACTCCTTGCATCCTTACAACAGCTTAAAGATTTAATTTAATAAACAAATTGAATTTTCTATAATGAAAACTAATTTTTAAATGGTACATGCATACATTTGGATTTTTATTTTTAGTAGTTCAAAGCCAAGTTGCCTTCTCCTTTTATATATGTTCTCTCCCAGTGCAACGCCACGCATTCAGTGTCAGTTTGTGCGAAACTAGAACTATATCGGTGCTGCGGAAGGAGCTACTGCTCCGGGGCGGAAGCGGATGTGTGCCGGCAGAGCCCTCTCTGCAGCACAGCAGCGGGAAAGAATAGCCTGTGTGAAATTAGGGGCGGTACAGACAGCATTTACAACCGACATTACCGCAGAAGCCAGGAGAATGGGATCGGGAATGGGGGAATAGGCAGCGGGGAATCTGAGCGCATTTGATTGGCCCTAAATGAGGGCGAAGCGGAGGCGGCCAAATGCGAAAACTTTACTTTAATTGACAGCAAAAAGCAATTTGCCTCATTACAAGCAACACGAGCGTAATTAAATGCTGCCCTGGGGCCCGGAGCTGCTTCTCCGTTGCTGCTCCCTTGCTCCCTTGCCGCGACCCCGATGGAATCGTCAGCCGAATCCGACACCGACACCGATTTTCCTCCTTCTCGGGATTAGGGGGAAAAGCTTTAAATTTCGCAACGCTTTGACCGACATCGCACAAAAGGGTCCAGCAGACAACAGACGACATGCGATTTAGTTTCTTATTTGACACTTTTCCGCAGAGCTTTTGCTTCGTTTTATTTTGCCATTTCCCTTTTTTCCGGGAGGAGTGGCCAGGGGCTGGCAGAGGAAAATGGAAAAGCGGGGACCGGGACCGGGACCGGGAAGGCGGGACCTTCGGCATCTGTCGACGTCCGCTGCAGTCACGGCAAATGTCATTTAAAGGACAATAATGGCGGTCGTTGCTGCCGCTCGAAAAGTTCCCTTCGTTTTTTATTTTTTCGTTCGCCTCTTTGCTTGGCGCCGCATTTAAAGTCAAGTTAAAGTTCAAGTTACTGTGAAAATGTGCGTCAGCTGCGGATCCCCGGTATCGATTTACCCAGAATGTGACATAATTATTGCTCTGTTAACACACACTCTTGCGCCGAGCGAAAGCGGAGCACGAGACTCCTCAAGGATGGAGGCAAGAAGATGAAGGCGTCCCCGAAGAGCAGGACAAGTGCCACGGAGATGAGCCAAGGCTTCATCTTTCGAGGCAAATGTTGCACTCGAAAAATAGGGCAAAGGACTGGAAATTAAATTAGTTATAAACCGAAAACTGGATAATTAATTAAATAATTTAAATATTAAAATGTAAAAATGTAAAACAAAGGTACAGAAATCTATAAAATGTAATCTTAATAGTATATTATTTTGATAAAATGAATGCAAAATAGATAATAAAGTAAGTTACTTTATAGTCCGTATAAAAATGGCATTAATTATGCGTTAACAACATTTAAGTACTCAGTTTTGTATACTTTACTTTTAAAACAATTTTTTAACGAGCAATTTAAGCTAAAAAACCTCTGAAAATACCACGACAATTCCCTCAGTGTATGTAATATTTTTTAGAGTGTGCTGCTCTACTCTACTTTATGGCAGTCCTGGGCCTCCGACATGTCCCCACTCGGCTGGCGATTTATGTGCGGAGGGTTGGTCAGCAAGCGGCAAAGTTTTCATTAATTGTACTCGCATGTCAGCAGAATAGAAAAGAGCGCCGCCCTCTGGCTGCCGCATCCATGTAATTTAATCAAGAGATGAAGAAACTTTAAGCCATATCTTCCTTTCGGGGCCAAGCAGGCTCAGCAGAAAGTTTTCTTTTTCTCCGCCAGCCGCGCGGGGAGGGAGGAGTGAGGAGGAAGACAAGAGGTTGCAGAGTAAATATTGAAATCTACAACCTCTGACCCGCATGACAGACGAACAACAAGGATAACAATGCCCCGCATACAAATTTGTGGGCGTTGCTGAAGAGATTTGTAAACAATATTTTGTGGCATACATTTGGGACAGCCGCTGCCTGCCTGCCTGCTCTTTTTGTATTTGTACAGATAGATATATATATTGGCAGCGTTCTTTGGTCTTGGCTCATCTCGATTTCGGTTTCGGTTACAGACGTTGCCTACTTTTTGGGGCCAGCTATTTTGTGTTCTTTTTATTGGGCTTCTCAGTGTGTCTGCCGTGAAGTATTCGTTACATTGTTGCTCGCTTATTTGGCTTTCGGCTCGACTTTTCTTCCTTTTTTCCGCCTGAACTTTGACTGAGGCGGGCTGAGCAGAAGGTTTAGCGGATTTAAGAATTTTTCATGAAGCGTATAATGCGAGAAATGAGCAAACGAGATTAAAAGTTCCTCTTTGCAGCTCGTCCCTTTATGAACTGAGCCTGAGTCTGAGAGAGCAGCCCCGAGAGTTGGCACTTTGCCGATGCCGATGCAATCAAGCGTGAGCATAAATATTTATGGTACACATTTTTTCGGCTCCAATCAATTTTGCATTAGTCAGAGGAAAAAAAGAAGCAAAATGAGACCAAAGAAAATACAAGGAAGCAAAAAAAAACATATTTCCAGACAGACACTACAGATGAAAATCATAGCAAATGTTTCGGCATAATTTCACAAATACAAAAGATGAGACAGAAATGCGTTGCTAACACAGAAATTTATTAGAACTGTCAAACCAGCAGATACTTTACTGATGTGGCCCAGACAAGGACCTCGCCAGCGACAGGCGGCGATTGCTCGCTTTTATTTTGCCGGTCGACGTTCGTGATTGCTTTGCAGTTTTCAGAAATGTATGTCCTGTGTCCTGCGTCCTAGTCCTATGCGTAGTTATGTCTGATCATAAAATCAATATGCGCATACTAAATTTTTATTTCTTTACAATTTGTGTACGAATTTGTGCGACACTCCGCCCCGTCGGTTTACGATTTTCCGCAATGCCTTCGCATTTTTTTTTGTTTTTTGTGCCAGTGCCTTTTGTCTTGCTTTTGTTGTTTTGTAGTCCATTTAATTCATGCCATCTAGGACCTCGCTAGCTGGCTGGCAGGGTGCACATGCTTTGTCCATTCCGGGGGAAATGGGAAACGTTGTTTTGACATATTTTTCTCGTTTATAGGTCCCCTGATCCGCTGGGTGTTGCTTCTCGATTTTTTGTTCCTTTTTTATAGTCGGTACTTAGGGAGTGCAAGGGTATATTGGTTCCTTCTTGGCTATTAAGAGTTATATTAAGTAATATAACTGACAAATTGTTGAAGAAGCACTTGCCATACTTTGTAGCAGTATTTCTTTTGTTATGTAGTTAGAAGAATAGCAAAGCTCTTCACCAGCTAAATACTGGGTAGTTTATAGTTGCTACATTCCAATACCGAACTTTTTTCCGCCCATCCTTCCTTACTTTTTTTATTATTCAGCTTTGCTTTGTTGGCCCCGGCTGGCATTCCCACACGGCGTATGCTTGATAATTGCTTTGGCATTTGGCAACGCCTTTGACACGGTAAATGACTGGCGAGTATTTGCTTGGCTGGCTTCCTAATTGTGTTTGCCCTACGCTCCACTAAGAAGGAGCAGCAGGACTCATGTAAGCCACTCCATTATGTCATTTAGGGCATTCAATACAAATTGGTAATATCTCATTTATTCCCATTTTGGTCTTGTCTTCTCACACATTCATTCATACGTCTCTCTGCCCGCACTTGGATGAAGATGGATCAGGGGGGTCGTGTGTGGTATATCTATCTATATATAAGTGTGTACGTGTTGGCCGCAAGTCCTGCGTGTGTGTGTGTGTCCTGCTGCTGCTGCTGCTGACCACGCAGGCAAACAGGCAAAACAAACAAGCAAACATACAGGCGGACAACGAAAAAGCAGAGACGGACACTCGTTCACTGTCATGACGCGCTGGTGAGTGACCAAATGTCAAATATACAACGGCACACACTTATTCCATTTCCAGATTTATGGTGGGAATCGCAAGGACCCATCCAACTATCCCGACCTCAAATGGGGTACTGAGAAAAATCTGTGGTCCTTTTTTGACTCTGAGCTACTTAACTCGGTTTAATTATGCATTTTAAATAACTCAAATTGCACAAATAATTACATTATTAATCCTCAGACACTTTACTGAATTAAATTGAATTGGCAAAGCAAAGTCACATTGATTTATGTGAATATTTATTTACATTTTCCGACATTGCAAGTATCTCATGCCTTATAAAATAATCAAATTGATTCATTAATTACAAAGTTGATTTAATTAATCGTCATCTCAGCTTATGCCAGTTTTAATTGCATCACTTCGCAATCTTGCCCAGGGTGCCATATTTATTGGCATTAAATCACCTTCATGGGAAGGCCAAGTCAATAATTCACTTTAACCAAGTGTAGGTAAGCTCCTTTTGGCTTAGTGTAGGAGTAAAGTGTCCTGTTGCGACTCCTTGGCTGCCCAATGCACAATAACAGCAATTTCCGTTGACGCCAAGCGTCAGTGTCACTCCATCTGCTCCTGTGAGTCCCGTGCTTTTCTATCTTCCAGCTATTTTTTTTGTATGAATACTTGAGCTCCTCCCTTGGTGTTCCATCTGGAGCTCCAGGTTGCGGTGCGGATTCTGTTTCAGTTTCAGTTTTTAGCTTTCACTTCAGCTGCAGTCGCGGCATACATGTCCACAGATTGCGGCTTGTTGGTGCATTTTCCATTTGATTGCTTGCCACAACAGTTTCCCCGGATTTCCCTGCTTTGTTCCCTCATTTTTTCGCCGCCGACAAACAAAAACCCCACACAATGCAATATGTTCGGTATGAAGCAACGTCCCATCGACATGTCCTTCTTTTGAGCTTTCATCAATCCCGGAGTCACGGTCCACGGAGCTCCACATTCCTCCGGATTTGTGGCTTCAATTACTCGCGGCGGGACATGGATTCTACGCACGTATTCCCGCTCGCTGTTTATGTCCGTGTAAAGAGTTTAACATGTGCTTGGCTGCTCGTGTCCTGCCACAACCCAAAACGCATATTTCTTCCTTTGCGGCAGCACGTACACAATCCGGTTATAATATATAACTACAAATGGAATTTATCTCTCCATCCAGCGCCTGCTTCTGTGGACTCCGCTGTGTGTGCCTGTGTCCATGTCCTGGGGCCCAAAAATTATTGACATGTTTGGCTGCTGCAAAGTTAAATTTCTGTGGGCGATTTGGTAATTGCCCTTTTTTGGGGCTCCGATTCTGATCCAGTCACGCAGCTTGGTTTCTGCTTATATGGGGAAAATGCCTTGTTTTTAATGTGGAGATTAAATTAAATTATAATTTACTAATGGTGTTATGATACTGTTTTCAAAACTGCATTAATTAAAGTTTTCATTAGATGCTTGACATAGGATTTTACGTAAGTGCGAGCAAGACGACTCTACGCACTTTCAATTTATGTACATTAATGTATT
>JAEIIF010001717.1:0-10794 GCA_018874455.1 Drosophila trapezifrons
TCTCATTGAAAGCGCGTATAGTCATCTTGCTCGCACTTACGTAAAATCCTATGGTTGCTGGTCAAGCCTCTAATGAAAACTCTAATTAATGAAAAATTGTACCCTGTGTCATGACACCATAAGTACAGGAAGTCGACCAACTTGTGTCCTGTCAGCGCTTATTGCGGTGCAGCATTCCGTGCGGTTGAGTAGTTTGCTGTCTGTTGTAGGCCATCTCTGTCGTAAGAACTTATAAGTTCTTAAGTATACTTAATTAAATAAATAATAATTTAAAAAATCATAAATAATTCCTAAGATATATAATTAATATATTAATAATATTTAGTATTGTAAATATGATTGGTTTTTGTGCTCAGAAGCTTACATTAACAATAACCTACTAAAATTTCAGTTAAAATACAATTAAATTCATGAAATAACTGATACTTTTTGCACAATAAACTTAAACAAATTAAGTTTTGTGTTAAAATGAGTGATTCCTAAATAACTGACAGAGAGAAGATTTAAGACTTGAGTTAATAAACTAGGATTTAATGGTCAGACGGCTTTGGGGTCCCTTAAAGGCTTCTTTCCACCAACTGAGCACCACGCACACTCTTCAAAATATCAGATCAAGTGCAACGTTCGGTGCAACAGTTTAAAATTCAAAGAAATTCCGTATTTATTTATTTACAATCCGTTTTAAAAATGTTCCATCAAAGAAGAGATTCGGTTGCAGCTTTATATCTGCTGTGGGCGTGTGGGGTCTGCTCTTGTTCAGTGGCCAAAAACAGTCTGAATGGGAAATAAATGTACATATGTACCGAAATATGTATATATTAAATGTATGCAAACTGCATAAATGCTTCCTGAATCGAATTTAATTGTATCTGGTGACTGCATGCCGCACTCGTATCCGTATCCGTATCTGCATCTGCATCTGTATCTGTGCCAGTAACAGTATCGGTCGTAGCTGCATGCTATATGTATCTGTATCTGAGCGATGTTGTCTATCCATCTCGATGGATGTGGATGTGGATGTGGATGTGGATGTGGATGCACCTCCCACTCCGCTGCAACGTTTGCGGCTTTCTGGTTTAATTGGCTGCGGGAATATTCCATGTGATTACTTAATGAGCCCCAACTTATGTTTACTACGCGAAACATCGGTTGGCTCCGGTCGCCTCGGTTCGCTGCTGAACTGCACGAAAGTTAAAAGGTTAACGCAGAACGCAGAAGCTGGAAAATGAAAAAAACACCAAACGATTCCAGCGAATCCATGGCAGAACAACATTTGTGGCAATGCCCCCGCGCCTTGGGCCCCACAAACACGTAGTTTATTATTCAATTATGCATTCATTAAGGTACATAATTAATAATTTAATTAAAGGTAGCGCAGCGTAGTGCATCAATTTGTGGCAATGTTTCCTTTATTACTCATTTTCACGCACTCTGACTCCGCGCCGAGCCGTGAGCCGTGACTCACTGACTCCGTGTGGGGGCGGCATCGGGGTATCAGTATCAGTGGGCCAAGGCACGATGGGTTAAGGGTTCCGCTCGATCGCCGCTCGAGGAAGTTGGCAGCAATCCGAGCCACTGGCTGCGGCATGCGTGATTTCCGATTGAAATCGAACGGCAAATCTCACAGCTTATTGCCTGCCAAATGATGCAAATCATGCTTCCAATATCTGTGGATGCAAAGATGACTGGCCAAAAAGTCTTGCGAGTCTCGAGAATATTCCACTCGAGAAATCAAGTCTCTCCCCCCCAAGACTGCAGTAATTCAATTAGTAACGATACATGTACACACATATCTAGGATGCCGTCAGCGAATCGTTTTACGCTGGTTTAACTTTAGTTTACAGCTTGTTCTGTGATGTAAAAGGAAGTCAATCATGATCATTTCAGACCCACATTATTTATTGGTTAAATTATCCAAACAAGAAGGTTTAAGGCCAATAAATCTCTAAAAGCAAGAACTTATGGTTGAGTTATGAGACGTTCAAGTGGATTCTTTTAAATTCAAACACGATTATGTGCATTACCTCCTCGAACAAGACCCCAGCCGGCTCCTCCTCATAACCAGCGACAGAGAACGCCTTCTTGAGAGCCTGAGCTGCTTAGGCAAAGGTCAAGAGGTGCTCCTGAATAAAGGCCAGCAAATGCCAGGTCTAAGCCACCTCAGGTCGGCGGCGTCTTCATCTTGCCCGGGCCAAACTCTAATTTATGTCTTTATGGCGCATTACATTCAAGACAATTCACTTGCTTTATAACCTGTTGGAGTAAGTCTTTTACGGCCACATCAACAGCATGGCCCGGAGATCAAAGCCAGGCCACGGTAATGACCCAGTTGGATGCGCTAACAAACCATTTAGCCAGGTCGGCGATGATTTCATAGCGACATGCATAATTAAAACGCCGTTACAGGATGTGCACGGTCAGGGTTTATGCTTAAACGGCCATCCGAACGTTATGGTTCCAGCCTTAATTGGGCCAAAAACGTTGACAGACATATGGATGAGCATGAGGCCAAAGACAAACCAAAGTCCGCAGCAAACGTTGGCCAACTTTACGTGCAGAGTTTCGGGCCACGTTCACGTTCAATGCCGCCATCGAGTGGAGTTAACCTTTCGATAGGCAAATGGCCAATGGCTAAACTGAAGATTCTGAGAGAACCAGAAAGCCTTGCTTATAGCCAAGCCCACTCTACTACACTCTAGAAAAATATGGCGAACATTCTTGAAGCAATTTAGTTAAGTCTGGCAGAGATGTAAGGGAAAACTCTTGGCACTCACTGAAACCTTCATCAAAGTCTATGAAATTTCTTAAAATTAAAAACCCAACTAGTCCTTATAGTGCGTATTATAGATCTTTTTTTTTTCTCTGTGTATCTGCCTCGGCCCAAGCTCAAGCTCAGAGGCGCGCTGGCTGTCAAGGCGGTCAGGTGCATTTATTGCAATTAAACACTTGTTGCTGCCAAAGCCGAAGCTGCCACCGCAAAAACAACGCCACATCTAACAAGAAGCGAGGCAAGATTAATACGTGTATTACGGCCGGGCCACGATTCGACAATTCAGCATTTCCACAAGTAGCTATAGCTGTAGCTATAGCTCTATGCCAAACATATATATATACACATACATGTGGCTGGTACGGCGATTTGCTTAGAATGCGACAACCGCCGGGCCCCAAATAAAAGCCAAAGTGCCGACCTTGTCAGTGGCTACTACTACGACCACTATTGCCAGCTATTGCGAACTATTGCTGCCGCTGAATCTCGAGTGGTTTTCCTTGTGTTTGATTTTTCAATTTTTGCAGCACAAAGCGAGCACTCGAACGCACACACACACACACTGACAGTCGGAGAACTAATTTGTTAACTGAAATCCATCTGGAAAACGGAGCGAACAGCAGCGGGCCTTAAATGATTTCAATATCATATTAAATCCGTTTGCTAAAACGCTCATCAATAAAGGTTCATCTATTGTTAATTCACGTCAAATGTCTGCCACTTAAACCGTTGGAATTTTAAAATTAAATACGCATTACAGCGCTCGGTGAATAATTAATAAGTGTAATATGAAACCCATCAGCATAGCTTTGGTCTTTGCTCAATATAATTACACAAATTAAACGAATATGTTGTAATATGTGTGGGCAGGGATTCGATTTCTTGGCGAGCATTAAAAAATAATGCTACCCCCCAATTAATATGATTTTTAATAAAACTATAATCGCACCAGCTATTAAGTCAGGCTGTGTATTTATATGGGTTTTAATTAGTGTAAAGGCTTCTTGTTTAGAGTTTATATATTCGTAAATTACAAGTATTAAGCATTTAGCTGACAATAAGGCTCTTATGTTAAGTACAGCTCAAGGCAGTTAAATTCCTTAAACTCAGCATAAATCGATGTATTATTAGAAACTCTCAATATGTATTGGAAACAATTTATTTTTAATAAAAATGCCTCTTATCTACATTTCTAGCATTTTGTTTTTGAAGGAAATGTGCTGTCGAAATGCGCTGTTCACAATGGAATCTTCAATCGCCGTTGCCTGGCTACTAAACAATTTAAATGAAGATGTTCCCAATCGGTTTCATGGTCAGGCTGCTGTTGTTGAGTTATTTATGCATATTTTACAAGCTTGCCAAATGCTAAACGAAGAACGGCGGCTCTGGGGCACTTTGAATGCCTTGCATCCGTCGGCTGCTAATTCGCAGCAGAAGCAATATTCGCACATTTATCGATTACAAATCAATTTCGTGCAATTGCACATCTCACGTAACTTTGGCAGCCCCTCTTGGCCAGGCTCTGGCTCTGGCTCTTGGCCTGGCTTAACTTGCACTGTGCACTTGGGAAAAATTAGACTTATTTTCTTAGCTTCTTTTTAGATATATAAGCTTTACTTTCTATAGAACTTATTATCACCTGAAATATGTGAAAAATACAAAGAAAATTGAAAAAGAAAGCATTAAGAATAAAAACAATTAATGAAGTTCCAAACTTGCAGTTATACATTTGGTTTTAAGATATATACATCTTTCTTATGGGCACTTCTTCCTATATTATCTATATTTTAGGGTGATTTTTATTGCGAGTGTGGCTCTGTGACTCTGGCTTCGACTCGTGTGCAATGCATCGCTGCCGGATTACCCCCCGATTAATGCTGCTTGCATACAAATTGGCGCATTTACGTTCGCCTTCACCTGCCCAGGTGGAGCAGGTTGGTTGGCGGAGCCGGGGGATCCTGGGGAGCCCAGCTCTGCTGAGACATCCACAAGATACAAACACGCGCGCGCCTCTGCACTCGTTAGCAGAGTCTGGAACATTTGCTTTCTTTTGGCATTCGCAAGGCAACTTGAAAATTGCATAAACAACACGCGAAATGAAAACAGCACCTCTAGTGGGGGCTCAAAATATAAATTACACCGCGATAGATGCATGCAAATTCCAATTTTGATTTTCGCATGCAAATCGCTGCATTGTCGAACGCTTTAAGTTCTCCGGCAACTGACTGGACTGAGACTGGCTCTTCTTCCGGCAAATCCTAATCAGTATGACTGGCCCAGTGCCAGTCACACTCGCAATCCCGGCTATCCCGGCGACGAAAAAAAAAAAAGGGAAAAAGCGAAGCGCGGTGACAACATAAGCAGACTTTTCGCGGGATTTGTCAAATATTTGCGCTACGCTGTGCTCACATCCAAAAAAAAAGGAAGAATAAAAAAAAGATGGGGCACGAAAACCCAAAAAACTGCAGTGTGGAATCCCCAAACTCAAACCGAAAACCCAGAGCCCGAGCCCGAGCCAGAGCCAATCCCTCGGCTAACCCCCTCACTTTTTGTGTGCGCTTTCACGCCTCTCGCAAGGCGGGCAAACTTTTATTATTATTTCATTTTTCGCCCCGCCTCGCAAGTTCAAAAAGTTTAATGCTATTTGACTTTGATTCAATGTTTGCATTGTGCCCGGGCACATCATCGATTATTTTCCACTTGACGCCCCTCGGAAAGTCCACCCACAGTCCCATGGATGTCAGTCGTACTCCTCCTGCCCGCCGCCCGCTGCCTGCTGCCTGCTGCCTCCTGCCACGGATCCCAGTTGTTTGTGGTGGACAAATGAAATATGTTTGGCCGGCACCGCCGCCGAATCAAAGCCCTGCCAGTGACAATTCCCGGGTACGAGTATTTTGATAAATTGCGAATTAATTGAATTGCTATGACACGAAACTTAGCACTCTTTTTCTCGTGCTATAATTAAAGAGTTGTCAGCCTGCCGACGCGTCCTCGAATGATTGCTGGCTTTTTCGTGCACACAAATTTAGAGACTTTAATTACTGCTGGTCGGTGTGAGTTGGGTTTCATGTTTTCAGATCATTTAAATGTTGACAGATGCAGAGAACTTTTAGTATTTATTAGGCATTCAGGTGGATGCATCAATTTAGCTCATAACGATTCAATAAGAGGCCATAAAAGAGCAACATTAAAGCGTATTTTATGGAATATACTTTGGTCTTCAATCTTTTTGCTAATTATAACTGACATGACAACAAGTGCATACTGAAGCTTTAATAAATTCTATTTATTTATTTAAATATATAATAACTGAGCCACAGAATTCGTTTATTCAATTCACTTCAACAAATCATTAGCTTGCTATTCACTTTTTACAAATGAGCATTTAACATACATAAATCATTAAAGATTCAATGCCAACTGAGAAACAACTTTTTACCGACTAAAACTTTGAAAATAAAATCAGGCAATTTATGTAAATCTACAAAAAAGCTAACATTACACCATAAATATTTAAACGTAATTTTTTTAAATCGAAACGCGACAAATTCACACTAAGAATTAGGATTAAATATCTGATGCCTTATCAGTATTCTGTAAGGACTAATTCGACTTCTGGGACCCTTGCGTGCTTTGGACTTTATTTCCTTCTAAAGTTATTGTTCGAACTTTCGGAAACTTTGTTAAAAAAAAGTCAATATCAAACAAATATTAATATCTGGTAAAAAATAGTTTTGTAATATTCCAAAAATAATCTAAAATTTTTAAAATACCCAAAAAAAAAAGCCTGAAAGTGTCTCCGTTTCTACAGAAATGTTTATTACTGCCCTGCTAACTGATAATTTAAATAAAGCCCGAAATTAGCGTGACTAAGAAGTGTTTTTCCCAACCGAATCACAATGTCTTTGGGGTTTGGCCAAATTTGTAACTCGTTCGGAATGCACGAATTAAAAAAATGAAACGATGGAGGTAATATAACAATCCACCTGGTGATTATCGATTCCTTGCAGCCATAACTCTCGTTGCAATGGGCAAAACAATGAATTATTTCCCAATTGCGCTGTGTTTGTGTATAAAATTTGGGAAATTCAATGAAATTTCACACATTTTTCTGTGCACGCCCGGGCTGGCCCCTCTCCTGCTGGAATTGCGGAGCGAATCCAACTCGTTTTGGGGTATTTTTTTGATTTTTTAGAAAGCCACTGCCACACCACGCTGCCGCACACAATGGCATTTGTCATACGAGCAGTTGTAGAGCAGATTGGCCATAATCCCAGGTAATTCAAGACTCACCGCTTAGCAGCAGGCTGCACTGATCCCACGCCCACAGATTGGAGTGGATTTCGACAAATTACAGGCCGCACGAATCTTCGCAAGCGTTGTGACAGGGATATCAGAGTATCTGCCAATTTTGTGTACTATTATTACGCTTTTTCCAGTGGTTACACTTTCGAAATATGTTTTTTTTTCAGATGCTTTTACGCGCTTTTATGCCGCACGCAATCTTGCACAAGAGAGTATCCAAAATCGTTGCAGGCAATGCCAAAAACACACAATATGCGGCAACAGGTTGAGTCCGCGATCCGATCGAATACACGAATATCGATGCGATTATCCGACTGGAGTGGAGTCCCGAATGGCGTTGAAAATAGTGATTTTCGAGGCGAGACGAGCGTTACGCGTTCCAGAACCGCGCTGCCAGGCAGACGAAAGCAGACTCAGCTCGATTGCGGCTTGCAAAAACCACAACACCTGACGGCGGGCTCAGCGGCTCAGTGGTTCGGCGGCTCGGTGGTTCGGCGGCTCAGCGGTTCGCCGACCGCGACTGCGACTGCAGCGTCGACGTCGACGGCGGCGTTTGGTGGGCGGTAAGCCGAGCTCGGCGGCAGCAGCGCCTAAAAACAGTCAAATTGAGTGGCGCAGTTTGGAGCGCGGATCGAAGTATGTAACTAACTAACACCAACCGCACCCGAGCGATCATGCAGGCTGGCCTGGGGACAGGGAATTGGCAGGGGGAGTGTTATAGTCTTATTTTATGAAGCCTCGTAAATCCAATGCTATTAAGCGGATAAGTAAACAAAGTGATCTATTTAAGAGCTGTGTCACTCATGTAGGAAATAATATCATGATCTAATCTTAAAGAATTCGAATGGAGACGTACTTACCATTTTTATTATTATAAGGCAAGGTTTGTTCTTTAAAAACAAGTTAACCTAATGCTCTAATTACATTTTGTTAACAAAAATTCTGACAATTATTGATCTGACAAGTATTGTTTAGTTTATTAAAGCTTTAAACAAAAATCTCTAGGAAATATAACAGATCGTTTTAGCTATATTTATTAAAAAGTAAACCCTTAATCCGTTATTCGTAGTTAAGTTTCCAAAAAGAAAACAAACGGAGTTATATTTAATAGATTTATAAGGATGTAATCAATACTAAATCTTTAAAAAATGTCACATCAAAGTTACAAGGTCTGGGACTTAAAAGGAAACATCTTATTTAACTTTTATAACACTGAGAATACTAAATTTCTGAGTTACAGCTCAATATATTACGCATACGCCATGTTTGCACTTGGTAACGGAATAAAACAAAAACTTTTCCGCCATTTCCTGTAGTTCATTTTGTTAATAGTTCAACAGTGACAATTTATGAGCATTTTACAAACCATAGCTTATGAATATTATGCATAATTGAAGGCACAAAACCGTGTAAGATTCTGAACAGACTTACAAGCCATGTTCCGACACGGACCTCTGGCTGACTCATCCCCGAGTGCAGTCCGCGCATCCGCTCCATCGCAGTCTCCACCACATCCCCATGCCAATCCCGATCCCGGTCCGAAATCCCAGCCCACTTGGTATGCCTGCTCCGTTCGCCCGGAGACGTCGTTCGACGTAGTTCGCTCATAAATTTTGCATTTGCTGTGTGATTTTCCTTTTTAGACGCGACAAGATTTCACTGATTTTTGCTGCGTATAATGTATTCCCCCATTCGGTTCTGGACGTCATTTTTTTTTAGCTGTTTTGCGGTAATCGCAGGTCCGCCATCAATCACGTAATTCCCAGCATGTTTCGGCGTCGATCCATCTGTATCTGGAGTCAGTATCTTCTCACACAGCGAGACAAAGCCAGCTCGCATAACTGCTGCCCCGAAACAAAAGGCCGCCCATTAACGACAAATGCCAAATAAGGGAAAAATAACAAAATAATAATAAAGCAATATTTGCGAGCCGTCACTGCATATTAATGGTGCCCTCATCAAAAAGCCACTCGAGTGCACACTCCTGCGATATGATCCGATCTTGTTCGAGTCTGTGTTCAGACACTTGACAATGACATGATTCGCTGTGATCTCAAATCACTTTATTTTCTGGCCATAATGGCCTCTGGCCCACAGACGATTTGACGCCTTAATAAATACACACATCATGGCTGGGCTTTTGTTATTGTTTAATTTCTCAATTAATTTCTCAACTCGGAATTAAGCTTCTGTCAAACTGTTTGCTTTTGCTTGTCGTCTCACTTAGCTATTATACAACGTGTTGTAGGTGCACTTATTAAGGGCTTGCGATTAACAAATAGTGTTCAATTTACACTGTTAATAAAACAAGTAAAGAGCCACAAGTGCTGGACAGGGTTCAAAAGGGTTAATGTATTTTTAATACATTTTTATTTGTTCTATTATCGAAAGGAGGAAGCAGATGTTCGGAGTGAAGAACTAGTACCGGCTTCCGAATTTTGCATAATGCTTATAGTATAAAGAGATGGAAAGGTCAATGCAAATTCCCAGACTGGAAAGCAGCCGAAAAACTTGAATATTGAATAATAAATTGTTTCGTTCGATCAGAGCACAAAGCACGAACTTATAGTTTGGATTCAAAGATCTAGTTGCTTGTCAATTTAAATTCCTGCTATGATTTGTCTTAAGACTTGCTGTTTCTATACACATATATGTATTTATATATGTTTTTAGCATAGGAGATTTATAGATCGTCAAACGAGCTTGATTGCACCGCCAAGTCGGGGAACTTATCGCCATAATCAGGTGGATTGGCCACTTTGTGGCAGCGACAAATTGAAACTGCAATAAAGCAAACGGGATTTTGAGAACCCTATAAAGTGAGCGATAAAAATAACACAAAAAAAAATAAACTAAAACGTAAGTTGACCTTGTCGCCGCTCCAAGAATCCAAGTGCGATTTGGACTCTAAATCCGGAATCCATCTAAATGGTTGCACCCCCGAAAACTGGCCAGCGCCGTCACCATGATAATGGCCTAAGCAAATCGGCAAGTCATTCGTGTTTTTGCCATGCGATATTCTCGCAAATCAGCAAGCAAATAGCGCCGAGCAAACACAGGCAGTGACAGCAGAAACAACAACACCTCCGCCGCCGCCGAAAGAAATCAAAGTCAAAGTCTAGGAGCTGCAAAGCCGAAAGGTAATTGCCAGGGCTAATTCGGATTACGGAATCGCGAACTCGAGAGCTCGAGAAGTCTAGAATCCGACTCGTCACTGCATAATTATTCGTGGGGAGTAGGTGGAGGCCTCTCGATGACGAGAGGGCTAGTGTCGGGTAATTTGCCGCTTCTGCCGTGATTTACTATTGACTCTGGTGTCGAGCTCCTTGATTTATTTTATGACTCAACGCAACGCATCGCAGGCCAGCATATAAGTACAAACATGTATGTCCCCTGCCCGGCCTCCAAAGAGGTTCCTTTGGGGGTGGAAATACCACTCCGATGCCTGGAATACCCTTGGGGAGCACTTATTTTGATAAATGTAGAAATATTTTGATTGAATCGCCAAGATATATTTATAAATAAAATACAATTATAGTATCTTAAATCAGTAAATCAGTAATAGCTTTAATCAATAATTATATTAAAGAAAGAACGATAACTCTACATTTTACTTATTTCGTTTTTAAAGAATATGGTAAAGCTTGGACACTAAGAAATAGAGCTGGAAAAACATCGATGTTAATCGATGTAAAATCGATGATTCCATACTAAAACAT
>JAEIIF010001795.1:0-10914 GCA_018874455.1 Drosophila trapezifrons
CCAACTCACTACCACTCGCTCCACTTGAAACTCTGTGTGTCGTCCCCTCTTTAACTGCGTTTCTTCGCCTTCTGTTTGCCCTGCGTTTTCCGCCAGCGGTTTTCGATTAATATTTCATCAAAAAAATAAAGGAAAAAAAAAGGAAAGCGGGGAGAAAACGCTATGATGGCCTCAAGTCAAGTCGCGAGTCCGGAGACCAAAAAGAGTTGACAGAGGAAGGGCGGCGAGGGCGACGGGAGGTGTATCTCTCGATTTCCAAGTTCCAGTTTTTCGGCCGCTGGTGGCTTTTGTTTGCACCACCACCACCGCCCAACGCCCAACGCCACCCACTTGAGGCACTTCCCCTTAAATCCGCCCACTTGAGGCAGCAAACCACCACCCACTCGGTACTTCCCCCCACTCACTGCTCATCATCTTCGGCCTTGTTGTTGGCTGTCATCATCTCCCTGGCGAGTTAATTAAACTCAATTAAATTAATTTCCTTTTTTTTTAACGTCTTTTTTATTATGCAAGTGATTTAATTTAATTATTAAATTGCGGCATGGATTGTTTACCTTTAGCAGCATAGCGTAGCCCGTCTCTTGTGCCACTTTTGTCCATTTCCATCTGCATTTCTCCGTTTCAAGTTGAGCGGTAAATGGGTTTCGATAGGAGTCAGCCTAAGGATAAGTGCGATTATCTATTAATATCGATTAACGTTGATAAATGTTGTTAATCGTTATTATTTTAAAGTATCGATTAAACGTAAGGGGAATGCATCGTTTAACGTTGATAAATGTTATTACTTTATCATATTTTAATCTCCTGATTAAGGTTGAGAAAGGAAATTAATTGTTATCGGTTTAGTCAGTCGATTAATGTTGATAAATGTCATTAATCGCTTATTGTATCATCTATCGATTAACTTTGATAGTTGTAATTAATCGCGTTGGCTTTGCCTATCGATTATACGTTGATAAAGGGGAATGCATCGATTAACCTTGATAAATGTTATTACTTTATCATATTTTGATCTCCTGATTAAGGTTCAGAAAGGAAAGCATCGCTTTCGGTATTGTCTGTCGATTAATGTTAATAATTGGCATTATTCTCTTATTGTATCATCTATCGATTAACTTTGATAGTTGTAATTAATCGCTTTGGGCTTTGCCTATCGATTAATGTTGATAAATGTCATTAATCGCTCAATGTTTCATCTATCGATTAACTTTGATAGTTGTAATTAATCGCTTTGGGCTTTGCCTATCGGTTAACCTTAATATTTTGACTTTTTCCAAGTCGATCTCGAAGGTTAAACTGTTTTATAACTGCATTCTCTCCTCCTTGACTTGGTCTATCGAATTTATCGCTTTAACGTTGTTATCTATCGATTAACTTTGATATATTATCGCTTTAAATTTGTTATCTATCGATTAACTTTAATATATTATCGCTTTGAATTTGATATCTATCGATTAACTTTGATATATTATCGCTTTAACTTTGATATATTATCGCTTTAAATTTGTTATCTATCGATTAACTTTGATATATTATCGCTTTAAATTTGTCATCTATCGATAACTTTGAAATATTCGAAAATGTTGTTGATTTTTTGTGCTAACCAGTAACATTTAGATTCCTGACTTAACCCTTTATTTATCCCCTTGTTCCCTTCACTTTTTCGCCCTTCTATACACTTGCTTTCTTTATTTTATTTATATATATATTTAATATATTTTATATATTTATTTAATTGCATTTCTTAAGAGAGCGCAAAAAAAAAAGACAAACATTTAGCATTTGTTTTTAAATTCGTAGATTTCGATGCTTTGATTTTTGAGTGTGTGCGTACCTTAGTTCTGTTGTCCTTGCTGTGGATCCTCGCCAGGAGCATCCACTACAGCAGGAGCAGGAGCTGGAGCAGGAGCTGGAGCAGGAGCTGGACCAGGAGCAGGAGCTGGAGCAGGAGCTGGAGCTGGAGCTGGAGCCAGCACCTCCCTCTTGGCGTGACTGTTGCTGTTGCTATTGTTGCTATTGCTGCTGCTGGCGGAGCTGCTGGTGTTGCTGGTGTTGTTGTTGGTGGCCGCCGCCTCCACTTCATCGGCATGGCACATCTTGCGATGCTTGTGGACAAAGTAGTAGCTGGGGAACTTGCTGCCACATGTCTTGCATGGATAATACTGGACATTCATGTCCAAGGGTCGAACCTCGCGACGCAACAATGCGGTTGTTGTGGCTCCTCCAACTGCAGTCGCCACTGTGGCCTCCGCCTCGAGGCTGGCCAACGATGTTGGTGTCTCTGCAGCCAGCAGCTTCTTCTCTCTGTTACCAGTGCCAGTGCCAGAGCCAGTGCCAGTCCCAGTTACAGTCCCAGTCCCAATCCCAGTTCCAGTCCCAATCCCAATCCCAGTTCCAGTCGCTGTCAAGCTGAGTGGATTGAGATGACGCTTGGCATGCTTCTGGTAGCAATACTGTGACTTGAAGGTGTGCTTGCAGTAGACACAAACATAGAGCTCCTGGTTGGACGAAGCACCACTCGTTGAGGCAGCCGATGATCCTCCACTGACTGTAGTTGTTGTTGTTGGTTTCCTGGAGCTGGAAGTGGAGGCCGGCGGCACTGCATCCCCACTGTTCTCGCTCTCCTCCTGCTGGTTCTGCTGCTGCTGCTGCTGGTGGCTTAGCTGGCGCTGCTGACTGCTTATGGCCCTGGCCATTTGCTGGTGAAAGGAGTAGCTAACGCTCTGCTGGCTGCGATGCTGCTCCGACCCAGATCCAGATCCAGTTGCCGACGAAGCTGAAGGTGCCGCTCCCGGCTGATGATTGCTTTCCATGCCCTCGGGCTTGTGGCCATAGGCTGTGTTGAGGATGCGACGAAAGCGCACCGGTCCATCGCAGCTGGCCACATCGATGATGAACTTGCTGGTGGAGGGCGTTGTGGGCGTTGTTGTCGTGGCGATGAGTTGCTCCAGCTGGGCAGCCGGCACCGGAGCCCTGGCCACCTGAAGGCCACTACTATTGGCCGCTGGTTTCCTCGATCTGGCCGAGGAGTTGGACTTGCCACGACCCTTGTTTCCCTCTCCCCTCTTGGACTTTGACAACTTGCCGCTGGGCGGAGTTGCAATGGAGGTTGGGGGTGCAGGTATGGTTGCCATTGGGCTTGGCTTTACGTCCAGGCGCTCGATGTTGAGGCTGCCGGCACTGCTTCCAGCCAGTGAAGACACCACCGACACATTGCAGTCCATGTCCACGTCGGGTTCCGGCTCCTGGAGCTCAGGATCCAACTCGTTGTCCGTCACCGTATTGCTGTCGATAAAGACCTCGATGTCCTCCTCCTCGTCGTCCTCTTCGTGATCCCCACGCGGACTCGCAGCCACCTCCATGCTTAGGATGGTTCCTCCAAAGTTGCCCAAAACTGCTGGCGGCTGCGGAGGAGGGGGTGGTGGCGGCGGAGGTGCACTTGGCGGATGAGCCTGTGGCATGTGGGGCATGAAACCGAAATTCGGCATGGTCGCCTTGCTGGGAATCGGCCGGATGACCTTGGCGCTGCTGGGCGGTACAGCTGGGCAAAGCTGGCCGGGATTGCCATTCAGATAGCCCTCCGTTTGAGCTCGGGCCAAAAAGGAGCTACAAAATATTGGTAAATAAGACAACAAAGAGTTTAGATGGGGTTCTGTCTTTGAGTCCTTTGCAAGTGTGGAGATATTTCGAAAAGTTGTGGCTGAATTGATCTGAACTTTTGAGGAACCCTTCCTTAGAGCTTATACTCTGGGATCTTAATGCTTTTTCCGCTGAACCTAATCAAATTTCTAAGAAAAAAGGGGAAATTTTAGGGAAATTTTATGATATTTTGAAGTTTTCCCTGGATTGATCTGAACTTTTAAGGAACCCTTCTTTAGAGCTTATACTCTGGGATCCTAATGCTTTTTCCGCTGAACCCAATCAAATTTCTAAGAAAAAAAGGGAAATTTGTAGGGAAATTTTATGATATTTTGAAAAGTTTTCGCTGGATTGATCTGAACTTTTGAGGAACCCTTCCTTAGAGCTTATACTCTGGGACCCTAATGCTTTGTCCGCTGAACACAATCAAATTTCTAAGAAAATAGGGAAATTTTTAGGGAAATTTTATGATATTTTAAAAAGTTTTTCCTGGATTGATCTGAAATTTAAAGGAATCCTTCCTGAGACCCTATACTTTGGTATCCTAATGCTTTTTCCGCTGAACCCAATCTAACCTCTAAGAAAACTCATGGATCCTTACGAAAATTATATGATATTTTGAAAAGTTTTCCCTGAATTGATCTGAACTTTTGAGGAACTCTTCCTGAGACCTTATACCTTGGGATCCTTATGGCTTTTCCGCGGAACCCAATCAAATTTCGAAGAAAATTGGATGTAAAACTCAAGGATCTGTATGATATTTCAAGAAGTTTTCCATAATTTGATCTGAACTTGAAGGGAAACCTGCCCCCCTAAGCTTTTGCCATCGCGTAACCCAACCCACCGACAGATCTCCAAGGCCCTTGGCATGTGCAGGACATGGGTGGCCAGCAGGACGGCAAAGATGTTGTCCACGGTCAGGTCCAGGTATCCCGTGTACATGTAGGTGAGCAGAGGCGCGAACTGGTCCGCCGTCACGTTGCTCAGGTAGAGCAGCAGCTCGCCAGTGGCCGTCGTGGCCGAAGAGGAGGAAGAGGAGTTGGCCGCGAGGGCGGAGGCCTCGTCCAGCCGGATGGCGGAACGCAAGTAGCCGCTGTGCATGCCCAGGACCAGGGAGTGGGCCACGAAACGGACACTGCTCGGTGCCGGACCCACCTCCAGGATGACGTCCGGCGGCGAGCTCATTACCAGCGAGGAGGCACTGCCGGCGATACCTACTCCGCCTCCCAAGCCCGACGAGCGTGTGACTGACGCTGGCGTCCCACTGCTGCCGGTGCTGCCCGTCAGCCAGTTGGTGAACATGGCACGTGCACAATAACAATAACAAACAGCAAACAATAAAAAAAAATAGGGAAGCCAGGCGAGATTCTCGGGCGAACGCGAAAGGAGGATGCGGCGGCAAAGGATTCGGCTTTTGGCGGCCACTCGTCACGTGACCAGAGCGAAATCAACTGGCGAACTGATGGCCCACGGCCGTGTGTCTCTGGTATTTATACTCCAAAGGCAGCAGCAGCAGCAGCCGCAGCAGCGCAGCAGTCGTCGTCGTCATTCGTCCCTTGTCCTTCGGAACTTGATTCGAGGATTCGTTTGGCACTCGGTTTCCAGAGATAGCACTTTGGCCGCCCTAGAGCCAGGTTACTCTTTTTTATTATTTTTTAATTCGAATTTATTTAAGAGTAACGTTAATTTTTTTAGGTTTTCGAATTTATAACACTTTAAAATAACTTTTATTTGGGTTTTGATTAGGTAAATATATATAGTTTATAAATATTAAGTCATCAATTATTTAATTAGGCTTTCTTTGGGACATTTTTGGTTATAAAATTGGCTTTTCTTATGAAAAACCTTTCTAGATGGGAAATAAACCCAAAGGGTATCTATAAATAGTTGTAAAAATATTTATATATTTATTACTAAACTAAAGCCGTAAAAAACATGAGAAGTACATTTTAAAACAAATTTAGAAACATTCAAAAAACGAAAAAGTTGTATATTTATTATTTATTTAATTTATATAATATTTCCTAATGGATTTTTGGACAATTTCGACCTTAGAACGTAACTCAGAATTATTTTTAGCTATTTAGGGCCAGACAACGCTCTCCAAGAAAGTAGAAAAGTTTAATTGGTTTATGTTTGGTGATTTGGTTTTTTGCTTTAGAGCTTGTTGAACATTTGTTTGTTGCAAGTACGAATTGAAACATTATTTGTTGGGAGTTAACTATTTCGAGTTGCCTATCAAAAGGGGGCTTCTTTCTTGATTTTTTCCTGATTTTCCTTACTTCCCGCACTCGCTTTTTGACCCAGCAGAACTCGCAGGATTTCGCGGTCCTTTTGAGTCCATTTTTCCTCCTCTCGCAACATCCATTTGCATGTGTCATTTGAGCGCTTAACAACTCTTTACCGTCTTCCTGCCTCTGTGTGTGTGTGTGTGTGTGTTACCACCCGAAAATGTTGCCTCAATCGACTTAATTGATTTGTGGGCATAACCAACACATATTTACACACTGTTTGTATCTCTACATATCGCATGTTGATTTACTGAGTGTGTGTGTGTGTAGCGGGTGTGTGCCTTATCTGCTAGTATATGTGTGTGATAAGTGTGTGTGTGCCTTGTGGTTCTGTCGTTGGAATTCCCCATCAGCTATTAGCGTAGATACCCTAAAAAATATCCTGAAATTGGGGTTAGAGGGGACCTAGGGTGCTCTGTGTGGGCAGTCCTGTTTTAAGATTGTTTTTTTATATGTGTGGATTTTTGTAAGATTTTTATATACATGAAATTATTTAACTTATTTGATATAGATATTGTCTGGCTTAATTTAATATAAGTTTATTTTTAAAAATTAAAAATAAATTTAAAAGATGCAATATTTTTATTATATTTCCTAAAGAAATATTAAATAGTTTATAGAAAAGTCTCTGTATCCCATATGCTAGCGTAGAAAGCCTGAAAATATCCTGGAATTAGGGTTAGGAGGACCTCGGGTGCTCTGTGTGGGTTAGAGGGGACCTCGGGTGCTCTGTGTGGGTTAGAAGGGACCTCGGGTGCTCTGTGTGGGTTAGAAGGGACCTCTGGTGCTCTGTGTGGGCAGTCCTGGTCTGAGCTTGAAGACGTTATGTAGAGTACTCCGTGGCTCAAACGACGATGGCGTTTGCTTACATTATTTTTCTAAGATTTCCATCAGCATACACAACCAACGTTCTTTTTTCCCCATTTCCTCATTTTTTCGTGTGGCTTATTTGGTCATTTGGTTGGCTTTTAATTACCTTTACTGCTGATCGGTTTATTTGAGCAACCGCACCCTTTTGCGTCCGGGTTCCAGTCCTTCCTCTCTCCCAAAAAGGACATTCGTTGCGGTTGCCCCTAAAATACATGAACTTCTTGCCCCCTCCCCCGGGCAAGTAAAAAGATTTTGGCTGTCCGATATGGCAATTGGTCAGTTTGTTGGCTTTTTATTATGTTATGGCTTTGGGCTATATGTGTCCCTTATTGATAGGCTAATTTAATTAAGTCGCCCTTTGTAAGGACCATCCTCTCTCTCTCTCTCCCTCTATCTGTCTCTCACGCCTCGCGCATTGTTCACTTCCTGTCCGCTTCGATTTCACTTCAATCAAGCGTTAACAATTTTAATTAAATTATTTCCAAATGTAATTATAAATGTGCGTCATGCATAAATTGTGTTATTAATTTATTTACCTACCGCCGCTGCCGCCGCCCACTGACAACAATTGCAATTACACCGAAAAGGCCCAAAGTCCTGGCTGCTGCTGCAGGATCGGGATCTCCCTCCCGGAAAGGGGGAAAAGGGGCCATCCGCCAGACGCTGGCCGAGGCCAACTTTTTGAATAAATAATCACAACGTAGGCAAAAAATAAATTTCATAAATTGGCATAAAAAAAGGGGAAATACAAAAAATTACATGTCCTGGAATGCAGGAAAAAAAAATGAAGAAAAACTGTGCGCAGCTTTTCCGACATCGTCAATCTCTGTGGCATGTATTTTAAACGTTGCATTAATACCCCATCCTGTTGTATCCTTATCCGGATGTATGTCCTTTTGTCTGGTTTTGTTGTTACATTTTTTAATTGTTAAAAGCACTGTGCCAGCACACGCACATACTCTTTTTAATAACTGTCAGGATCAACGATATGCGAACGCTTTCAATGTGATTTTATTGTTGATAATTTATAGGGGGATTGTTGAATAATAATAAAAATAATTCACCAATTCACCAATGGTACTTCGCCAATAATTCAAACACTAACAATACACAGTTTTGTCCTTTTATTTTAACCAGACTTTTAGGGGAATTATACTACTATTCCGTTTAATTAAATTACAAACTGACTAAAAATGGTAAAACATGAATACTAATTGTTGAAAAATTCACCAATTCACCAATAACACTTATTCACCGCTTTCTCTTTTGATTTTTTAATGGTTTATAGTGGAAAATACTTTCCCATTTAGCTTAATTACAGACTGACTAAAAATGGTAAAACATTAATACTAATTGTTGAATAATTCACCAATTCACCAATAAAACTTATTCACCGCTTTCTCCTTTGATTTTTAAATGGCTTTTTGTGCTTTCCCATTTAGCTAAATTACAGACTGACTAAAAATGGTAAAACATTAATACTAATTGTTGAAAAATTCACCAATTCACCAATAAAACTTATTCACCGCATTCTCTTTTGATTTTTTAATGGTTTTTAGTGGAAAATACCTTCGTATTTACCTTAATTACAGACTGACTAAAAATAGTACATCATTATTACAAATTGTTGAATAATTCACCAATAATTCAACTACACCACGGCAGTATTCTGTGTAAATAAGGCTTTTCTTTGCCACTTTTGCCTGAATCTATTTCAATTATTGTTGATATCGCACCACTGTAACCTGCACAGTGGAATTGTGTCACCTGCTGTCGCTGTCGGGATGCACAATTCAATTCAATTCAATTAATGAAACGTTGAAAAACGAAGCGCTGTGTGTCACTTTTGGCTCACTTTGTGTGGGCCACACTTTGTGCTGATCTTTGCAGTAAGTTGGCAAATTGCCTGACAACCGGAAAACCAAATCGAAGCAGCAGCAACAGGACACACACTCGCCTCGCCTGTCAACTGGCTTACACACAAACACACCTCAAACACACACGCACAACCCAGCCAGAGGCTTTGTCCATGTTGACAAGGAACTTCTGTTCCTGCTGCTGCCGCCGCCGCCTGCCTGCCTGCCTGCCTGCCTGCCAGCCTCTCCTCCTGCGCGCTCAGCTGCAGCTTATCCCAGTTGGATTTTATTGTTTGCATACACTCCACTCTACTCACACACACAGGTATCCTTCCAGCGATATCCTGCTGCCGCCTCTCATCCTTCGCCTCTGGGTGGAAGCGAGTCAAAAGGGACAAACCTTTTATGACAATTAAAACATAATTGACGGTCAACATTAATAAACCAAACGCACACCGAAAAAAAGCAAAAGCAACAGCACAACAGCAGGAGAAAGGCAAAGAGCACAAGGCAACAGAACAGGATGTCCAGGATATGCATACATATGTATAATCACTCGAAGAAAATACAGCTAAAAAGCATTGCTTCAATTCTTTAGGACTGTTGAGATTTTGATTTAGTTTTAGTTTTGTAAAATCTATGCATTATTAAGGCTGTAATTGAAGTTTCTTTTGGGAAGTGTTTGTGAGTTGTTGAAAATGTATCTTAACAAATATGTTGAATTTGTAATATATTCTTTTAAACTCACAATTATTAAGAGTGCTGAAGAATATACCATAGATTTAGATACCCCCTTAGGATAATATTACACATCTCTCTAAAAGATTTCACCAATCACCAACACCTCTTTTTATAACAATTCTCTAATGACATTTTCGATTAAACTGACAATTATACAGATGCCAACGAATATACAATATATTTAGATATACTTCAGCATACTTTTACGAAGCTCTCAAACCGATTACACCAATCACCAACACATCTATTTATAACAATTCTCCAATGAAACATCATGAAATATTTGTTGTAAAAGACATTTGAATTTTTCGTTGTGCAGCGGCAATGTGGAAAGGAGTTCTCGCAGATTGTACAATCTGCGCTTTTTGTTGTGTGCTGTGTGTGGTGTACATTTTACACCAACAACAACAACAGCAACTACAACACAAGATTGCAATTGAACTCTTTTTTGGGGAACAAAAAAGCAAAAAGGGTGCGATGAAACGAATAACGCACTAATCCCCCCAGCCAGGATATATCCTCTTGCCCAGATCCCCAGAGATATATATGTAGATACTCGCTCTGTCTCTCTCCCTAGCTCTCTCTCTCTCTCTCTTCCTCTCTTCCTCCGCACAAATCAACAGCCATTTTGTGTTAGTTAAAAATTCTTTTTGTGTGCCAAAAACCCCCCATCAAAAAGAAAAAAACAAAAAAAAAGGGGTACCACCCAAAGAAGGCAAAGCTCCAAAAACACCAGGAAAAAACGAAGATAGAAAGCGCGCCAAAAACGAAATTTGAAAGCATTTTGGCCGCTCGCAGCAGGATGTGTGTATTATTTTGTAGCCCCAATTTGGGCTATTAAACTGGTGACACAGGGGCGTTACTTACTTACTTACCATTATTGTTGCCCATTCGCTGTTGTTGTTTTATTAATTTGTTCATTGCATTTTGAAGTGATGTCCGTCGCTCCTTTGTGCATTATGCTGATGGAAAGTAAACGCGAAATAAGAAGTGGCTGGGTTGGGTTGGGCTAGGGCTGGGTTGCCAAATGCAATTTGATGTTTTGAGCTATGTCCGGCTGTCAAAAGGCCGCCCGCCCAAAAGTATGCAACACACGCCGCTGCAAGCGGCTTAACTGCCCGCAATGCACCAAAAAAGGGGGGTGACAGTCGAGGGTTGGGGTAAAATTGGGCAACTAAAAAGGGGTTACAGAGGCATGGGTGGATGGGGGGGCGACCAGCCGCCAAAATCACCTGACAAAGACCCGGGGCCCGCGCGCATCGTTTATGAAATTTTGAACAAAACTGAAATTACGCTAATTGTTTGGACTCGCGCGTACACTCAGCAAAAAAAAGGCATACTTTTTAGTATTAAAAGGGGACAAATAAATTGAAGTTAAACTCAAAGAGCTAGCATATAAAAGTCGACATGGATTTAAAATCTCTTAAAAAAGCGCACAAAAGTAGGCAATGAATTATAACAGACTAACACAGAATGAGTTATTTTTATCTACATTTTTATTTAAAATCCCCGCTTCT
>JAEIIF010001804.1:0-13821 GCA_018874455.1 Drosophila trapezifrons
TTTATATGAAGTTTTCCGCTCACGAAATTATTTCGTCGATGTTAGTACTAGGCTTTAATTACGCCTGGATAGGTGGACGGGGAAAATGCGTAGGAAAACGGAAAAATCAACAAATATCAAATTCTGTTCGGTTGCTGTTGTGGCGCATTGCTGCGGGGCAATGGTTCTCTGATGTTGCTCCCGCTGTCTTCGTTGTGTTGCTCCTTGTTGTGCCACACACACACACACACACAGAAAAACAGAGGATGCCAGGAGCCAGGAGGAGACAAGACACACACACACACACTCACAGTTGGGCTGGAGAAATAAATCGCGCATAATACCGCATACCAGAGCAACAGCACGAAGTATTTGCACTGCGTGACAAACAATTTGTGCCAACATTGACAGCGGCGCATCCTTCCTGCCTCCTCCTCGGGGTCTTGGACTGCAAGTGGACCCTCACCCGGATTCTTATATATATTCCTTCCCTCCTCTCGGTTGTATAAATAAAAATATTTTCATTCCGTTGCCATTTCTTCTGGCCAGTGTTAATTGAAAAATCATTTGCTGAACTTAATTAAGCACAGCTCCCGCCCCGTTCAGCTGGAACTGGATTTGAGCATTGAAATGTGCACTTTCTGTACATATTTTTTGTGATTTGTAATTTGTAATCAAATTACCAGCTGGACATTTCATTAGAAAACCGAACATGGCCGCATCCACATGTTAATCATATGCAGTGCTGGCGTGGTGGCTGCCTCGATCGATCGGGGATAGATGGGAAAACAGCAGCGCATACATCCCGCTGCTAATGTGACACATGATTTCAATCCAAATTTATTTATGCAAACAGAAAATTGTTGCCACAACAATAACGGGGAAATAGCGACTGGCGAATGGCGAATTCCCAATAACAAAAAAGGAAAGGCGGGGAAAGTAAACAAAGTATGCAAAAAAAGGGAGAAATGAAAGAAAGAAAGGAACTTTGATTTTGTTTGGTTTTTGGGGGCTCTCACTCGCTCGGCCACTCGAAATGCGGGAAATGCGGAGTCCAGAGGGTTGGAAAATGGAAAATGCGTATGTACACGCACATGTCAAGGGTCTTCACAGTGAATTTTTCATCATTTGCTATAAATATTTTGGCCCTGTGTCGATAGTTTGGTCCTTTGATTGCCCCATAGAGGACATACTCAAGCTGATGTGCATTTTTTAAATGGAAATCACAGACACTAAAGGGGAATTTAAACTTAATCCCTTTGTCTGGAACTGTCGGAGGGCGTTTGTTAATTAAAACTCCATTCAAAGCGGCCCCAGACTCCGGCCCTGCACTATCCTTTCAATGTTATCTTTGTCGCCCGCCTGTTGTGTCGCCTTTCCTGCGTTTTTATTTCTGTTTTTTTCCGCTTTTTTGGTTGTAGCCGGAAAGCAAATGAATAATTTGTTGACACTTTGCACCCACTTAATCAAGAGTTTGTTCTTTCAGCTCTCGTCGACGACGACTCTTTTTTAATTACCAGAGATGTCAGCGAAACTGAAACTGAAACTGAAGCCGAGTCAGAAGCGACAACAAGTGTAAGCAAATTAAGCTCCTTCTCAGCCGCCGCCGCCGCCTGTCAATTTCTGAGTGGCAAGGCTAACGAAGTGCCAAAAGAAGGACTCACTCGCATGTGAATGGACTGCGGGCTTTGTTTAATTAGTTTCAGTCATAAATGGCCAGTAAATTCCCCCACAAGAGGAGGAACTTATCAGTCTGGGTGCAGGTGTGGCCAACTAAGCCGGCATTGCCCAGGATACGAAGGCATTAATATACGCTCCAATAAGTAAATATAATTGATGTTTAAAAAGTCTTCTTTCCGACGCTTTCAAAGTTACGATAAGTATGTGCTAACAATATAGAGCCGCAGGCGATATAGTACATACTTTTGCCATAAGTCCGGCAGCTGGGACATTACCCATGGACCACGACCAGGACAAGCTAGAGGATGAGGAGGTGGACCTACCCCGAGTAGCTCATGTTTCCCAGCTCCCTTTGTGCGTAAGTCAAACATTAATTGGCACTTAAAGGCATTTAATGTTACGCGCTGTGCCCTCTGACTTTACTTTTGCCTTTTTGAAACATTTTTGATGTTTTCACATGTCATTGAAAGTTGAAAAAAGTAACTATCGATGGCTTTATAGATATTAATATTGATATTGATACTATATATGGGTATATATTGCTATATGCTGTTGTATGTATATTTATAAGCCATAATCTCTGACGGATACTTACCCGGAGCGGCGCCTCGGACTCGCGGCAGCTTACTTACTTCGCTTTCCGGGCGGGGATTTGGCCGGATTAAGCATACGCAGCGTGGCCACCATCCAAAAGTCCTGGCTGTATGGAAATAAATGTCTAGCTGTCGAGGAGAAAAGCTGTGAAAAGATTGCAGCCGAAATGCGAGGTTAATTGGAATGGCAATTTTCGGGGAATTATTACACGCGGCGAGGGGTTGGCATTTAATTGAGTTTTATTGTATTTTCGCAGGATTCTAATTCAAGTTGGTTATTTTGTTACTAATGCTTTAATCAGATTATTGAATTGGTCAAAATATTTCATATATTAAATATATGTGTTTGACTTACACTAGAATTTGTATAAAAAAGCTAAAGCTCCTTAATGTTCTCTGTGTTTCTCCTTGAATATGTATTTAAAGTAGCAAACAAAGTATTTATTTAAGTAGCAAAGGCTTAAGAATTTCTATCAAGAAACTTTTAATTGTTACTAAGCTCCAGTTGTGGCTTTAATTAAAAGAGCAAAAGCACAAAATGCACAAAATTCAAGAGACTTTTTAGCTGGTTTATTGTACTTTTACGTATTTAAAAACCTTTTAAGGTGCAAATATTTAATGAATTGAAAAAGCAAGAGAAAGTGAAAACTGTACCAAAGTTCAGAGTTGCCAGATTATGGCAAAGTACTCCTTGAAGAGATTTTGTAAAAAAACACCTTTGGGCACACTACACCGAAATAAGATAACTGATCGCTCTTATAAATATAATAATTAAAGAAAACTGTGTATATTTACAAAGAAACAAGTTTTATAAAGACCAAAAACATTCCAGACAAGTATTTTACAAATTTTTGTAGTAAAAAGTTACCCTTTTAGCCATATTTAAAGTACTTAAAATACTTAATTCTACAAAGCCCTTTGTAAGTGCCCTTTTTTACCTAGAACCTAAAGCCAGCTCAATTTTCCGGCACGTAAGAACGATTCCTATCACTTACCATCAGTTCAATTGCAAATTATGGAACCATCGTAGACAATTTCCTCGCTTTTTATCGCTGCGAATCCCTTCCTGGCTGCCTGCTCAAATATTTAAATTTGAGACCATTAAGGCTAAGCTGTATTTTGGGATTAGATTCGACTCGTCCTCGTTCCCGTCCCCAATCCTGGCCTCGCCTATATGAGCACATACCACACACATATATGTATGCCAGGGCAGGGATGTGTGTTTGCTGTCTGTGGCATAAGCCGAGAGGTAAATAATTTCCCTCTTTTTATTGCCCTGCAGTCAGCATAAAAAGTCAATATCTGCTGCAGTTTGCCAGCTCCATCTCCAGCTCCTGTTCCTGCTCCTGCTCCTGCTAGGAGACTCTGGTTGTCCTTGCCATCCGGCTGCATATGAGCTGGTCATAAATTTCCGAGACTGCCACTGCTGCACCCAGTAACTGGCTGCTCGAACACCTTCTCCTCCAGCTCCTGCTGCTGCTGCTGCTGCTCCTCCTCCGCCTGCTTGGTGGCTCCATTCATTGCCTCCGCTTGCCTGTTTGTTTAGCGCAATTAATGAGGCCGACGAGGCCCGACCGTCGCATGGGTTATCATCAACAGGTGTTGGCTTTCAATTCCTTGTTTATGGCTTTATCTGTCACTAAACCAACACCCCCTGCCGCGGCCCTGTGTGCTTGCTGGTGTTTTTAATTTAAACGAAATTAAATTCGACCATAACCCATGTCTCAGGGACAAAAAGAGCAGTGTTCCTTGGGCACGGAACACTGTGCCTGCCTGCCTGTGGCGCTCCGGGAGGACATTAATTAAAGTTGACGTTTAGGTGTTAGCACTGCCAGTCGGCGATATATCACCATGATCAATCACACACGAACGCCGGAGGAGGACGAAGGCGGCCGAGACATGACCATGGCAAATTGCTCATGGCCAGGTTGTCGGTCGGTCTGTCGGTGTCTGCAATTCAATTTGCAGCTTGATTTGTTTGGCTTTTTGGGTTTTCACTCACACACACACACACTGGACTGAGGACTGAGGGCTGAGGACTATCAGTGTCGTAAATTCCCGCTACCATATGCTGGCCTTTGCCCAAACCCAAACCCGAGCCCCTCTGACACTTCCGCTTCCTGGCGATGCGAGGTGTGATAAGCAGGCTCTCACATTTAATATTTAATACGATAAAAGCTGTGGCAATAACGAGAGTACTATCTACTTACCCGACCATATGGTGGCCTCCAGACCCGTCGCCTAGCCGGCTTCCTCCACTGCTCTCGGTAACACCTCCATATGGCTTATGACAGGCGTTGCGTATACGCCACGTTATCACTCGTAACTCTGGGGGAAAAATGGATGTGGGAACTTGCGAACTTGGAAACTTTGACAAACTTTGGAAGGAATTAGTCAGCGACTAGACCTCGATCTAAATGAGACACCACCGCTCGTCCTTTGCGCCGGAGGAGCGGAACCAGAACCGTTGGCAGTCAGACTGTGACTGTTATGAAGTTTGATAATTTATCGGGCAGCAAGTCTAGGTAACGCTGGTCGCCCGCCGCTGCCTCTGCCTCTGTCTCTGCCTCTGTCGCCGTCGACTCTACCGCGCGGGGATGGCAGTGTGGGGGTGCCAGTGCTCCCCACTTGGTATCTATGGTTACTTGGGCGCGGTGACGGTTCACCAGAAAAGGGATGAAAAGCGTTTTCAGCCTGTTGAGGCTGCTGTCGCTGCCTCAGTCGCCGTCTCTGCCGCAGTTGCTGCTCTGCTGCCAATAAATGGAATCCACACAGCGGCAACCAGTTGATGGCGACCCCCGGTGGGGGCGGGGGAGCAGCACTTGACCTCCTGCACGGCGTAAAAAAAGCATAGCCAGAGCCGCCTGCATTTGTTGCAGGCCCGAATGCCACCCACCTGTAACGCACACTCACTCTGTGTGCTGTGTGTGCGGGTGTGCGTGTGTCTGAAGGGAGTGTCTGTGTGTGTGTGGCGTGTGGATCCCATTTGCCGCTTGTTATTGCCGCCGCCGCCGGGGCTCACAGGGCGCATGCGCGATGCCAGCCAACAAGTGAAGCAACAAGCAGCAGCAACAGCAGGAAAAAGCAACAGCAGCAGCAACAGCAGGAAAAAGCAGAAGTGCCAGGGAAATTTCAAAAGCAAAAAAAGCAAAGCCACTTGGGTGCGAGCGAGACGATGGCACTGCGATTGCGAGTGCGAGCAATAATAAATACGGAATATACTTGGGCAGCTGGCGGCTCTTTTTTTCCCTCTACTGGCATAGCTTCTTACTCCCTGCCAAGGCGCAGAGCTGGAGGAGTCGAGAATCTGATGGCAACTGAAGCTGGAGCCAGGAGCCGGGAGCGGGAGCTTGGCTTTGGCTTTGGCTGTGGCTGTGGCTGTGTTCGGAGCTGTTAGAAGCTTTGGTCGCCGCTCGTCTACTTATTATTATGCTTAATTATGCCCTACATGCAGGTATTTCAGCTTTGAAAGGGAGCTTGTCTTTTTCTTTGGTAAAAATAACTTGAATGGGACTTAAATTGCATTAAATGAACTTTATATATTAGTTAATTTTCTTAAAAAACTTAAAATATGTGTATTACTTAAACTATAAATAATTAGAGGCAATATCCATTTAAAAATTGATTTATTAAACAAAGAAAGAACAAAAATAATCTTGTTACTAGACAACAATTAAAAAAAAAAGTTCTGAACCTGGTTAGAGTAAATCCTTGACTCATAGACTAGCTAATTGATCATACAAATTTAATCTGATTGGATAAAAAAATAGAAAATAAGTTAAAACCCATTTAAGCCTTGCACTTGTACGTAAATCCACGATTTTACTTTATATATTCATTTATTAAAGATCGACGCTTCTAGTTTCCTCAGTCTCTGAACATAGTGTGACCGTTTGCTTCATAAAGCAATATTTTATCGTAGTCTGGCAACTCCAAGGCAATGACAGTTGCATTTTAAACTTAATACAGTTTCTATAGTCAATTTAGTCATAATAATAAATTAAAGTATAGAAATATAGTTCCCTTTTCCTATTCTATCCCTCCTATAGTCACAACATTATCACAAATCGCACATACTCTTACAAATGGAGTTATTGATCCGTTAGTGTATTCCTGGCTTCGTTAACCAAAGCCTTTAAATCATGCTTGTTGTTTTTCTCGCTTTGCTTTATTTTAAAGGAGCTGCTTTAGCAATATATATATATACATAAAAACAAGAAAAAATCCAAGGACTACGCGGGCGGAGCTGGCATTTAAAGTTGATACCTGCCCCATGTCTGCGTGTCCTGCCGCCTCCTCCTAAACCATGCGAGTATGTTGTGTGGCAAGTACAAGGAGTGGAGGCGAGACTTTGAGGTATAGGAAGTAACAAGTATGTCTCATATGTTGAGCTCGCTGCCTTTTACTTAGCCAAGGACCTCGGCTACAAGGACCTCAACAAAAAAAGGAAGAACAAACAAGAGGAAAAGAAGACGGGACGGAGACAGGACAGACTGAGGCGGCGGCAACGACGACGACGACAGAGTCGATGCTCAAAAGTCAATTGTTTGTGCCTGCTTTGGAGGCGAGTCTGCATAACTTTCCGACCAGGAACCAGGAACCAGGAACAGGGACATATATAGCAGCTCACACCACACACTAAGCCCGGGAATGAGTTTAGTTTTGCGGAGTGGAGTCCTTGCGGAACTTGTTGCTGCCAAAGTTATCGAAGTTTGCTAAGCGACTTTAATTTGCCGCAACTTGTGGCTGGAAGTGGAGTCGGAGCACGGAACTCGGAGGAGAATGAGATGGCGGGTGGCTAGTGGAGTGCTTGCTAGCTGCAGATCTGTGAAATAGAGTGGCAAAAGAAATTGCGGCAAAAGCAATTAGCCCGCTGCAGGAGTGGAAAGTTGGAGAGGAGCAGCAGCAGCAGCAGCAGCGGCAGGCAAAAGTTCTAAAAGCATAATTACCTCCGATCAATTAACCTTTAGCGATCCTTTTCGCGTTAAATAGATTGCTTTTTAAATTTCTTGATTGCATATTTTACAGGTTCTTATTTTGAGATAAAAAAACATGAAGCTATCAGCCTTAATTCTCGTGTCCTTTTGCCGTCATATCTCGTTATCCCATTTTCCTACTCTCACACTTGGGAATAGCGAAGTTCAAGCTCAGGTTATCTTATTATCCTTACACCTGTTAGCAGTTCTTCCTTTTTTTTCCCCAATTTGGTCGTATTTTTTCCTATTTTTTGTGCTCTTTTGATCAGACTCAGCAGTCGCGACACTCAAAGAAAATTAAATAAAACAACTATTTGATGATTATATCTTTTAATCTCTCGGTTTTCATACCGTTCTTAGGTTATATTCAAAGCTTGTAAATTATTCTATACTATATTTCAAAGATTTACCTCCCATTTATCATTAAATATTAAATCTAAGACCCAAAGATATTTATCAGCTCATGGCCTCCTATATTTTCTGACTGCATTCAAGACAAACCTTCCTCTTGAAGGAAGAGACTCAGGCTCCTCATCTGAGCAAGTCTTCTGGCTTATTCCTTTCTTCTCTCCAAGGACTCTGACGACGATGCAACAGTCGAAAGACTTTTCGGTAATCTTCAACACAATCATAAATCAAATCCTTGGCCGGAGCCGCAGGAAAAATTAAATAAACTTGTTGAGGCGGCGGACAAAGAACAGACAACAGCAAGCAACAAGCCGGCGAAGGGAAAGCAGAGACTGGAGCAGCAGCTGCTGCTGCATGTGTGCGTCCCTGTGAGTGTTTGGCCTACTTTTGTGTTGACGCCGCCGTCGCCGCCGCCGACTTTCCTGCCACCCAACTTTGCCCACTTTTCCGCAAGTCAACCACCCCCTTTGTTTATGACGCGATTCCTCCTGGCAGGAGGAGCAAGGAGGGGAAATCCCGCGGCAGCGCAGCCCTCTGTCTGGCGTTAAACACATTTACACGCCCATCTGGCAACAGCTGCTCCTCTTTGGCGTTCGCTTCTCCGGCTGCTCTGTTATGCCTACACTTGGAGAAAGTTAAGGATATAATAATAAAAAGCTGTTTTGAGGTGTAAATAATTAAAAGTTAAATAGATAGGCTTTATCCTGAAGGCAAAATATTTTTGGGCTCATTTAAATGTAAAGATATTAAGGCCAGAATGCAAAATTAACATTTGGGATGAATGCACTATGGCGCATAAACAAGCCTAGGAAGCTGTTGACTGAAGGATGAAGAATCTATGAAGTGATTCTTTGATATTTATTTATTATTTAAAAATCTATTAAGAAAATGTATAAATAAATAATAACTTCCTCAAACTTTGAAACTTTACCTTTAACTTTCAGTTATTTTCTCAGTGCCACCACAGGCTCCTCTGGACGGATTCGATATGCAGATGGATCCAACGCCAAAGCAAGACCATAAGGTGGATGCGGATGCGAGTGTTGCCATGCCGGTGAGAGGTGACTCCCGTCTAGGTGGGTGCATTTGGTTTCGTTAGCTGCCATTTGCATCTTTTTACGGCCGCCGTGATTCGATTGCGATTGCAGCCAAACGATTTTAACGGCGACGCTGGCAACCGACCAGAGTAGAAAAAATGTTGGCTAAAAGGCAAAAGGCCAACGCAGAAGGCGGTGCGGTGTGGTAAATGGCAAATAGCAACGCAGGGCACGGCACGGTACACACAATAAGCATATAACAATGGCACAAGGGCCAAAGGGAGCACTCCGCTCGTGCACTTTGTATGCCATTGTCTGGGGCACAGCGGAGGCATAAAGCGAGGAAGGAAATTGTAAATGAAACGCACTTGAAATGCTACTGCTGCCGGCTGGAATAGAAGGACACCGGAACACCGGGGCTGGGAGCAGCTCCTGCGGCTGTGTGGCTGGGATCTGAGGCTCTGAACCTGAAGCTGAAGCTGGCAATGCTGACAAGCTGGCAGTTTCCTGTCCCTGCCTCCTAACTCCGCCTTCCGCCATCCGTCCTCTGCCTCATCCCATCCCGGATTGAGTTACAGCTCGTGTCCGGAGCAAAGGCGCTTGTGTGCTATGTGCCGCCACATATGGAGCAGGCTTTAAGTGCAATTGTATATCCTGGCTCGGTGGCTGCGGTATGCGTGTGCGCGACATAAATAATATAAAAAGCCAGACTCGGGCTCAGACTGCCACTTGGTTCCATGGCCACCGCCACCCGTTGTCACACCATGTGTCCTCGTGTGTCCTTGTGTGGGCGGCGTAGGAAATCTAAGGCGCGTCTACCCTTTCATGTAATTATTCATGTAATTGTCATCCGAACTTCGTAAGATTTCATTTAATGGGCCATATACCAAATATAAATTGGCTTTCTTGATTTATTCGAAGCTGACACAGCCCCTTCTCTTTTTTTTCCCACAGAGACATATGTCTCTGTGTCCCGTGTCCTGTGACCAAGCTGCTTTCGCCTCCCCTGGATGCTGTCATGCCTGCCATGCAAATGCCGCAGGATCCTGGCGAGTGAGAGTGGCGATGAGAGCTGCCGCCGCAAATCGAGTTACGAATGCAAATCTCTTGGTGTGTCGCTGTCCGCTTTCACACTTTTCCTTTTCCACGCCATTGTCTTTTTGGCCAAAACCGAGAGCAGAGGATAAAACGCTGGCTAAGAGTACGCTCCACTGGATGGCTGGACAGTGTGACAATTTGAGGCAATTAGATGTGTTGTCCCGCACAGATACGAGTATTTCCCTTGCTCGGACTGGACAACTGAACGAATGGAAATTACATTTTGAGGCTTTTTTCGACTCGTGGCGTATACGTAATGCATTTAGGTAAAAAAAAAAGGATAAATTAGGGAGAAAACGTTCATATTACTGCGCGGAATGTGTAATTCCAAGGGAAGGGATTATAAATGGAGATTGATTGATGGCTAGGTCACTGCTAAACTGTGATTTTTAACCAGATTTTTCTATAATCATTATGGGATTTTAATTAATTAAAAAAGGTGTCAAAAAGTATGCAATGAAATATTTTAGGTCCCTCTTTGTGAGGTGAAACATTTCGTAGTATACTTTTGGGCAGATTTTTTGGGGTATTTAAAGCCACAATGATTGCATTGGTAGGATTTCTAATTGTACAAAATATATATTACAAATTTAATGAACATAAAATCTATTTTACATGTTTTTTTCCTTTCCTCATAGTCTAAAATCCTTCTGCTAATACCTGCTTAACATCTTTGTATGTCTGATGTCAAAGGACACATGTCCTCATAATTGGCAATCCTATTTGCAACAGCTTTGGCTGACATAATTTCTCTTTCCCGCTTTCATTCATTCATCCCGCTTTCAATGAAGTTTTTTATCTTCGCCCATGCAAAGGGATTTCGTTTTTTTAATACTTCCCGCTGTCAAAGGGCAATAATCTCAATTGTCCACAATATTGTATAATGATCTACACACAGCACTGGCTCTTCCACACACTACTATATGCGCTGTGTATTCCCATTCAGTCGTTTTTATTCATTCAACCCCCGACATGCAGGCGCACATGTCTCTTTGTCGCACGTTTCACAGTTAATTTATATTCATAAGTCAAATTGGTGTACAATTACCGCCCGATTATGAAAACGAGCGGAGCTCCGAGCAGCGGGCGGTGGCACAAGCAGCGTCTGTCGTGTACATCGCATCCTTCGTTCCCCCTCCGTGACAAGGGTCCTGGCATAGCATGGCCTGGCCTGGCCTGGCCTGGCGCTGTGTCGCGCCAAAGCTTCCATATGGAGCGAGTTGCTGTTGGCTTTCTCTCTATTTTTTAATGCGGCGACAAGTAAAAACAAAACAGCAACCCCCGGACGACACTTGGCAGGACCCTCAGCCACCTCCTGCGGCTAACTCCCCAAGGATCAGCGCGTTGCCATGGCAGGGATACAGGGAGGTCGCTGGGTTCGGCGGGGTGATGGTGGGTGGGGTAGCCAGGACTAGTTGATGAGCTGGCGCCGATGAGGACGACGGCGTGTCAGCGCCGAGGACAGGGACGTGTCACCCACACATGCAGACATCGCTCCGCGCCGCACAGTGGGTCACAGGCTGAGATGTCGATGGAGGTGAACTGGAGCAGGAACTAGAACAGGAGCAGGAGCAGGAGCAAGAGCTGAAGCTGGGCCTGCGGCATTCTGGCGGCTTTAACGAGCCCGAACGTCCAGCCAGCCGGGTTCCAGTGGCTTCTCTTTACTCCTAATCCTGTCGCCTCTTCTCTGCACTTGAAAAAGTTTATTACGTATTTAAATGTAAAATTTTTTGGGAAAACAGTGTAGGAAATTTATTAAATTAACTAAAGAACTATCTTTAGTTACAGACAAAAATTGTTGAATACGAAGCGCGATTAGGTGCTGGGATTTTTTAAGATATAGGTTTTAATAAGTGGAATTTCTCTTATAATTCACAATATTAAAATTCGAAAAAAGGATAAGGGACTTTAGGTTATTTATTTATATGGTTACTTTATGTTTATGCTATAAACTTCCTGTGTTCCTGAATACATGATGCTAAAATAAACCCACTGTGATATTTGCAGAGTTGCCAGAGCAGCAATTAGGTCATACTATTACTAAACAAGCTATATTGAAAAACCCCTATTACATATAGATCCGCATTCCCCAGCGGAAGAAACTCAATAACTTCGACATTTGTCCAAAAGAATCTCTTCGATTTAACGTTCATTTTTAGTAAATTCATCTTTTTCGGCTTCAATGGCTTAATTTTGTCTCCTTTTGTCGCTTGGCGTTGCCACCTAGTTTATACAAAGTGCACCTCAAATTAGTTTTTTTTTACTTTTTTAAATATATTTGTATATACACTATACTTAAATATATAATCAAAGATTTTAATCCATCTCCACTATATATTTTTTATCCAAGTGTTGAGCTGAAGTCAAAGCAACAGCTTAGCCGTCATCGTCGCGGGAAATCTGTGAAGTCAGCCACAATTTTGGCGCCAGTCTGCTGCCCAGCCAGCTGTGCGTGCGGATGCGTGAACGACAAGTGGATGTGACTGTGACCCCAGGACCACATCTACGTCCTACATCCAACTCCTGCTGCTGCTGCGGCCCTTTCGAAGGGGGTGGCAAGTGTAAAAATCATTCCGCCATGCTTCATTTTAATTTACTTGCCTTTTAAATGTATTCAAAGCGCGTGCGGCATGCAGGCAGCTCTAGTTTTAATTTACTTATTGTTGCCGCTTCAATGGCAACCTGGAAGTGGAAATGGCAACCTGAAAGGACTAGGAAAAAACACCAGAGCCAGGACGAGACTGGCCCCGAACCCGTCTCCATATGCTGGCTTGCCTGCTAGGTTGGTCCCTGGGTTCCGTAACTTTATTAAATCCAAGTTGATCGAGCTTCCTTTGGGGCTTTGCGCTGGCTGAGTTTTCGATTTGGAAAATGAGGTCACAGTTCGCCAGCCATATGGGAATTGTTTCGGGGTCGGGCTGTGCTCGGTCTTGGCCTTTGAAGCTCCGTCGTCGAAAGGAGTGAAAGAGCTCGCTTTTTGTCGCGTTTTGGATTTCAGGGGAACGTAATCTGAATACGGGGCGGATACGCATTATTGATGCGTTGCCAGGCCACGCGCCCTCAAGTATGCAACTATAATGGCGGCGGCGGCGATGGGGGCTCAGGACGCCCGCAACAAGCAAGTTCCATTAGCCGCCACAGCATATTGACTTTCGACGAGGAGCAGGGAACCAGAGCTGGAGCCGGAGCCGGAGCCGGGGATTAGACGGAATGTTCCCTGGGCTAATGACGCGACGGCGACGGAGGCTGAACTGAAATTATAAAGTGCGCAGCAGCCACTACAATTAATTTGGGAGCATTGCAGGATGGCACGCAATCCCTGGCCAAGCTCCGACCTCGCCTAGTTGATTTTTAAGCCAGCTTAAGTCGCGCTGAGCAGGCTGCAGGAGTCCCACTCAAGTTTGGAGGACGAGGCGGTTACCTAGCAGCTTGCACAGCATTTGCAAATTAGCCTCGGCTTCCACACTCTCGTCTCGACTCAAGATTTGAGATTCGTGACTCGTGTGACTCGGGCTTCGACAGGGACTCCCGAAAAGTACACAGAAGGAGCAGCAACTGTAGCAGGGGATGCCCAAGGGTGGCGGGGCTGAGCCCAAGGAAAGCCAAACAATTAGCCGAAGTGGCTTAGCAGCGGGCGCCTGATTGAAATTAAGTGCAATTCGAACGCCGACACGAACTGTGTGCAATAAAAGCAATTTACCTAAAGCCCCCAATAGAGTGGCCCGGAATATCCGTTCCGACGCTCCGACGCTCCGACGCTCCTCCTGTCCATGTCCCTGCTCCTGTCCAAGTGCTCTTTCAATTGGTTGACGGAGCCAGCTGCTTGGCTCCTGTGAGTTTGCCTCCTGCGTGTCACCATACGTGTGCCTCAGTGTGGACACTGATAAAAATAGGGTTGCCTTTAAAAAATATTCATATGTTTCCAAGAAATAAAATCTTTAAGGTACAATATCCATTATAGTGTTATGATACTGTATTAAAAATTTTATTAATTAGAGAGGCTTGACATAGGATTTTACGTAAGTGCGAGCCAGACGACTATACGCACTT
>JAEIIF010001826.1:0-14656 GCA_018874455.1 Drosophila trapezifrons
ATATGATAGTTTCTTAGTGTTACCTTATATTTGGCTTATACTATATTTACACTATTTACATATCCAATTTCGAAATACCTTTCTTGGCTAAAATAATATAAAACTCTACCTCTATAATAAATTTCTCAGATTTTCTTCTTGCTCGTTCAAGCGTTAAAAGTTTGCCCTCAACTAATAAAAAGCATATTGCCAAGCAGCTTATATCAATATTTCTGCAATTTTCTCACAATTTGTATATGGATTTTACAACTTTTTGCACCTGGAAAATGTATAAATTTTTAAGCATTTCTAACAAAACTTTTGGAATCTCAAACTTGTACCTTTTGCTATGGTTTTCTCACCAAGTATGGGTTTTAGAAACTTTTTCTGTAACAACTGACTGGAAAGAGGATTACAAATTCATAGCTCCGAAGAGCAAATAGCTCGCTATTCCAAGGAACAAAAAAGGTTATTGTTTAAACAGCTTGCGCCGGAAGTCCATGGGGGAATAATGCAACAGCACGAGATACCCTGGGGATTAATATCGTCCTTAGGTCGCCGCCAAGCTTTAATCAGATCCGAGTTTGAGATAAATCTAAAAAAAACAACAGACTGCCAACAGGCGCCAATAATACCGCTGTAACTACAAGCACAAATATTTCAACGTGTTATTCCAACATAATTGTTTTTTGTCGGATTCAAGTACTCGCTGGATATTGCATATCCCTGTTGTGTGTGTATGTGTGTGGAGTGTGCGGAGAGTGTGTATTTTCCATTGTTTACCCAAGCGCCCTCTCGCATAATGGAATCCCCTGAAAATGGATTCGGATTTGCACGCAGCTTAAAGACACGGCGATAAGGATATGTGAGCCAAGGATCTGGGCGGGTTCTCTGGAAGGCATGAGAACTTCGCGTACGTGATGGCAGGGAAGCGAGTGCCAAATGGCAGATTATGTCGCCAGACATTAAATCACCGGCAGCAGGTAAAATATATATGCGATGCTTAAGCAAAATCAATTCTATTTATACGTGAGCGCATAAATTGCACAGTAACAGAGTCTGGAAAACTCTGACGTGTGCCAGATGCCCGGGGCTATCAGTGCTGCGAAATTGTCCTTTTTTTGAGAGGAAATAAATTCTAGAGAGAGTATTTGGATTTTAGAAATTAAGGAAAAATTATAGGGATTTTTTAAAGCTTTATATACGTTCTGTGAAACAATTATTTATCTCTAAATAAATTTATTTAGCCAGAAAACTCTCGCAATTCAGTTAAGGTATTTTCCATAAAATATTTGACTTTGATTTTATTTTACTTATTGCCTAAATATATTTAATAAAATAGTTTAAGAGACAATTACTTGATTAATTTAATTGCATTTATTATAGACGGTTTTACTTATTAGGAAAATATGTTGGAAGGCTTAAAGTATTTAGTAAATTCTTTCTGGACTTAGTGTAACTTAATCGATGCTTTAATTCCACTTTAAAAATATATTTAAATCATTATCAACTCACCTAAAAATATTACATTATATAAGCAAAGGAAAAAGCTTTTCTATTTGAAACATTTTAGTATATTCCCAGTTTCACTCCGATTTATAGCCAGCACTTATACCCGTAGCATTCAGCAATCGGGCTGACAAACGCTGCCGTAACAAAATGGAGCTGTAGTCCTAATCCTGGCTTACAGGAGAAAAAAGAATACACCTTGGGAGCGGGGCTCAGACCGACGACGCAACTGTTTATTTCAAGGGAAATTTATAACCGGAATTATGTGCTCAGAGGAGGCAATGCAAACAAAACTTTACACACTCACTCGCATAGTAAATAAATGGAAAATTGCCAACATATTAGCTTGGATGCGAGTGTGTGTTGGTGCCACACACACACACCCACATACACAGGACATTTATAAATTTAATAAGCCCCCGAAGCCTTTCCCGGAACAACTTATCCCGGGATTATGCTAATTATGAGTTTCGATTTCTTTGAAATGTATATTTAATGTGTGGAAACACAGCCTCGGGGGGGCAACAAAAAAAGGAATCCAAATTAATTGAGTTTTAGGAAATTATTTTCATATGGTTTGGCATTAATTATGTAAAGCTGCATATTAAAGTGTGAATATTAACAGGAAGTTTAATTTAAAATAGCTGTTCATATACATAAAAAATTAAGAGCCTGAATAAATAGATTTTAAGCCAGAGTGTTTGTAAAAACCTTACTTATTTTCACTTTTTCATACTCTCCTTTCTCCCATGATGAATGCCAAAAGTTAAACCACTAATTCCCCGACTTAATATGCGAAACAATCAGCTGTGACTTTGCCTCGACTGTGGCAGGTCAATAAATTCGAGAGCCAGACTATGTCTAGCCATAGGGAAAAATGCGATATAACTCATACGCCATGTGAAGCGCGACTTTAACTTGCGCCCATTGTTAATGGACTGCCTTGAAAGTTTGGCCTTTAAACCGTTTCCTAATGGACAAAGTGTGTAGCCATAAATTGGCCAAGGAACTTTCCCAGAATCAAAATAAAGAGCGCATAAAATATAAATATAAAATAAATAAAAATATAAAAAAAAACGAAACCAAGAAGGGCCGATGGATCCGAAAGGCAAATGGCTGCCCAAAGTGAAAGCCAAAGCTCAGTCAAATGGAATTTGCCCTAATTTATGGGCCTCGAGAACATGAGAGCCAATATAAAACATGACGTTGCCCTTTTATTGACCAAACAGAGACCGGAGTCGGAAAGGCAAATCGTCAGCAGACCTCGTCAGGCTGAGATGTAGATTCCCCAAAATCCCATTTTCCCCACTAAAGGGAAATCGCTGGCGTTGCCAAAAAATAAAGCGGAATCGTACTAAAACTATTAACTGAAATTATCGACGAGCGAGCGGGGCAAGTGAAGTATCTTAGAGATACCAAGATGACGCCATCCGCTGGCCAAAAGTTTAAAGCCAACGCCGGAATGGCGGAAATAACAAATGTTAAATGCTCATCAATAGCACTTCCTCTGTCGCGGGGATTTCCCTTTTTTGTTGAGCTTTTCCCCCGAATTCCTTCTTTCTTTTTTATATTTTTTGTTGGTATTTGTTGTGTGTAATGTGATTTATGACATCGTTCTTTTTGTGGTCGCGCTGCTCCCTCATGTATAAATAATCAAATCCAATTTTGTTAATGGCCCCGGGATTGCCGGCTATCTGTTTAACCAATATTCAGTTGAGTTGGTCGCCGGGTTGCCAAACTTAAAGCTCTGCGGAGTCCCGGAGCGAACCTATTTTAATTTCCTGCCCATGTCAATCAATTTGCTAGGAACGAGGACCTTGAACATGAAACATGTCTCCTGTCGCCAGGCTGGGGTTGAAGGGAGCGAAGTGATGGCACACGTGCCTGCCCAGCAAGGAGAGAGAGGTGAAAGGCAGGTGTATCTTCATCTCCATCTGTTACATAACTTTCGCTTTATGCACTCCCATCTAGATCAGGCGCTCCTCTCTTCCTGGAGGCCATCTCCAAGGGTCATTTTCATTTGGTTTCGCTTTTATCGCAGCTCGTAAATTAATAAAAGCGGCGAACAAGTGAAGCAGCAATCAACGCATCAGCTCGGCCCAGGACGAGCCAGGACGAGCTGACGACAATGGCCACATTAAATAATACAGGCAGCACGGCGAAAGGATACAAGTGTCCTTAAGCAGATGTGTGTGTGTATGTGAGTGTATGTCAGTACTTAAACAGAAATACACACAGACACCCAGGACGTCAACGAGGAGGTTTGCTTTCTGGGGTCCGACTGAGGAGTCACTCGAAGGGAACACTAAAAATCGCATAAAAAATAAAGATATCTCTGTTTTAAACTATAAAAAGTAATATAAATTATCACACAGCCGCATAAAAAATAAATCTCTAGCATATCTCACTTTTTACCTCTCAAAATGTATCCTTAAAACTTTATTTATGAACAAGTTTTACCTCAACTCTTCTCGATTGTCATTTCCCGGAAATTCCAGCATACCCAACACACCCACACACCCACACACCCAGAATGTGTGTCCTGAAATAACCGTTGAAAAGGTAAGGCAAGGATAGGGGGCCCAGGCCACGCCCACACGCACGACTTGTCAGTCAAGTGACGGTAAAATGCTTGTCTTTGCCCTGGCAGCAGCAGCCTCCCTGGCATTGTCCTTTGTGCCAGGACAATACTGTCGCACGGCTGTACGGCTGTGGGTGACTGTGGGTCACACACAAATGACAATTTAAGAGGACAATTTTCGCGCGCGTGTCCTTGGCGGCGGCAAAGTCTGCATTCAGCCATCAACCTTGACACTTGACTGTTGCTGAAGTCTCTCCCGGCGCTTCAATTGGAGGCGAAGTTTCGCACCGAGCAAGTTGCCAGTTGTGGCAGGTTTTAAAACCTGACAAATGATACGCCTGGCAGTGAAAGTTCTGCATTTTCCCCGCCTTCCTCACCTTCTATCCCCCCGCTCCTAGTTTCCGAAACCCCATTTCCATCTCGCCTGGCTGAGTGCAGCCGTGCCTTTGTCTTTGCCTTGGTCGCTCCATAGGCAGCTTAAAAGTTGCCGCTGACAACTGTCGCCATAATTCACTTTTACAGGACAGCCGAGCAACCCTTTGCAGGCACACCAGGACCAGAGGGAAAAACTAGTGAATGTGCACTGAAACAAATCATCATTATTTAGCATATCCTTCTGAAAAGTAGAGTAAGAGACCTGCTTGTCAAAATCATAGATAAACCCTAAATATTTTCTTTATATAGAGCGTAAGTATTTTATTTTTAAAAAATGTCTTAAAATAATTATCTTAAAAAAAGCTAGCTAGGTAAAAAAGTATCCTCCTTTTATTATTTATTGATTTCCAATTTAAAATCTCTTAAAACGCCGCCCAAAAGTATGCAATGATATTACACCTTAAATCGTAGACATTTCACAGCATACTTTCGAGCTTTTCGGCAAATCAGCTCGCAAATCTCAAAAGATTTTCATTCATAATTTCATAGTTCATAATTTTTAAGTATTTCCTGCCTGAGAAGTAGAGCAAGAGACCTGCTTGTCAAAATCATAGATAAACCCTAAATATTTTCCATATAACGAGTGTAAGTACTTAATTTTTTTTAAATGTCTTAAAATAATTATCATAAAAAAAGCTAGCTAGGTAAGAAATTATACCCCTTTAATAATTTAATGATTTCCACAATTTAAAACCTCATAAAACGCCGCCCAAAAGAAGGCAATGATACAAATATTACACCTTAAATCGTAGACATTTTACAGCATACTTTTGGGCTTTTCGGCAAATCAACTCGCAAATCTCAACAGATTTTCATTCATAATTTCATAGTTCATAATTCTTAAGTATTTCCTGCCTCAGAAGTAGAGCAAGTTACCTGCTTGTCAAAATCATAGATAAACCCAAAATATTTTCCATATGAAGAGTGTAAGTATTTAATTTTCTAAAAATTTCTTTATCTAGTTATCTTAAAAAAAGTTAGATAGGTAAAAATTAATCCCACTTTTATTATATATTGATTTCCACAATTTAAAATCTCTAAAAACGCCGCCCAAAAGTATGCAATGATAAATATATTACACCTTAAATCGTAGACATTTCACAGCATACTTTCGGGCTTTTCGGCAAATCAACTCGCAAATCTCAAGAGATTTTCATTGTCAAGATACAAAATATTCGCAAGTCCGGCTTCCGGAATATTTGTTCTTAACTTTTCCTGCTCTGTAAGGCGGGCGAAAGTTGGTAACGACACTTGGCCAAACAAGTTGCTGGGAAAACGTCTGGGGAGGCGAGCAATAAAACTTGCCCCATCTCCATCTCCTTTCGTCCATTTGTTATTTAGAGAACCGCAGCAATTGTTGCCATTTGCAAGCGCTTCAATCACGGCCAGGCAAAGGAGAAACCTTGGCTCAAAGCACCTGCTGCCTCTGGCCAGCACAAAACGGGGGGAAAAAAACCAGGCAAGGGAAAAAATATAGAAAAGAAAGGCGCTGAGAGAAAGGCACAAATCATCTGCAGGGACAGGCAGGAAAAACTGGCAGGGAAAGGCTCGCCTCTAGCTCAACTTTGGCATTCGATGGCAATTAATCTGTCATTCGTATGGTTTTTTTTTTTATGTTCTGGCCTTTCTGTTAACTTGCCCCAAAGGAATGGCATTCCTGTGGCCCAGGCTATCGTCGGGATATCTATTGTGCGTGGCTCGCAAAACCAATACTGTGGCAGTGGGTCAAAGGATACTCGGATACTCAATCAAAGCCGGAGTTAAATAACCTTTTACCTGCGAATGTAGACTCCTAATTGGTGCCCCAAAGCCAAGGCAAAATCGTAAAAGCTATAAGCCATTAATGAGCTGACCTGTGGGCGTGATTTCAACACAGGCCGCCGTCAATCTGGGCGAGTCGGGCATTTAAAATCGCTTAAATAATTGATTTGTTTCAGCCGCCAGACCGCAATCAGAGCCATTTAATTAATGCTTAACACGCCACAATCATAACTAATTTAATGGGGAAGTCGGCAACGGCAACAAAACGAACAACTAAATTGTTAAACAATTGGGCGTGCTGGTGTCAACTAGGCGTGGACCCAGAAGATCAACATTTTCCCGTCTCCGGGTCCTTTTTAATTGGTCCTCTGTCTGGTCAATTAGATTGATTGCCCCTGGGCTGGCCGAAATGAGCTGTGAACACAGCTGTCCCTAATTAATTGGTTGCATGTCCTCGAATGGCCAACACAAATACTACTGCTCGTCCCTCAAAAAACTTAATGGAGCAACTACTGCTAGTTCGCCGAAAAGTTGCTTCTTATTTGAGTTGGCCTTCGAGGGGAATTAGTGCGAATACGCATTACCAGTGCATAATTAATAATTTCTCCCCCGTTTAGCCGAAAGCTGACGTTTAAGCCGATTTGAAGAGGCTTCCCAAAACACACAGAAGTCTTACGCCGAAATAAGTATGCTCTAGGCTTAAATAAGTATGGGGCTCAAAGAGTTTCCCTGGAAATTAAAGGCTGACGACGACAGCTTAGTCGTTGTTTTAATCAGGTTACATACAAGTTACATGTTTTTTGTGTTTAGGTTATTTAATTTTTAATTACATTTGGCCTCCGGTTTGTGTAAATGGTCAAATGTATTTTGGGCTTAGTTGAAATCATAATTAAATAATATGCACACAGCCACAGCCTGGCAGCTAAATATTATTGGTCATAATGCGACGACGCACGCCGCATTTCTAATTATAATGCCGAAAGCGGGATTATGTCGGAGAATCGGCCAAATTATGCAAACTCACTCAGTCACTCACCGACTGACCAATAATACTGCGGGAAGCCACAAGGAGGGCTGGCTGCCAAAGGGACTTTACTCTGCTTAAAGGACCCTCAATGTAACTTGAGCCTCGACACGTGTTTGCCTTTTTACGCCAAGTTTTTCAGCCAGGCCATATTTTCCAGCGCCTCCTTATTTGCATTAAATCCGTTGTTGGGAGGACCGCGTCTGGAATATCTGTTAACTCCTAGAACGGGGCTTTAAAATATAAGAAAACAAAAAAAAAGGAACCGAAAGCCAGAGCGAAAAATAAAAGCCGAATAAGTGGAGGCCAAAACAGCTGCCAACGGCCAACGGTGGGTGTAACTATTTGCCTGATGCTTCTGCTTTTGTTTGCCTCTGTTGACAAGGACACACTCGAAGAAAGGATCAGTTGGGATCTTGAAATCTCCATAATTCTTAGTTCCTTAAGTGGTAAAAAAATTTAATTAAATATATTCTTAGTTGTTTTTATTGTTAAAACTCTTGTTACCCCAATGTGCTGCTTAAATTCGAAATAGAAAAAACCATTGCATACTTTTGGACTCTCTTTATAATGGTTTTAAAGCGGAGATGCCAGCAAATCTCTGTTGACAAGGACACACTCGAAGAAAGGATCAGTTGGGATCTTGAAATCTCCTTAATTCTGTGTCCCCTCAGTTGTACAAAAAATTAAATTAAATATTTTCTTAGTTGCTTTTATTGTTAAAACTCTTCTTACCCCAAAATGTGCTGATTAAATTCGATATGAAAAAACCATTGCATACTTTCAGACTCACTTTGAAATGCTTTTAAAGCGCAGATGCCAGCAAACCTTATCAAATAAATAGCAAACTTTTCTAAAAACCCCAAAGTCTGCAAAGTTATCTGCCATAATGCACAAAGCCAGAGAGAGAGAGGAAATAGTTCTAGCTATTCGCCCGGGGCCCAGAGCAACCCATTTTCAGATATCACATAGTTTGGCCACCAGATGAGGATACATATTTCTCCGACTGTATGCAAATAGGTTGGAGTAACTGAAACTGGCAGTGACACCCCTGGCAGCAGCCACCACAGTGTCCGTATCCCTCGCAGCATGGGTCAATGGCAAACTGCAGGCATCAGCAGGAGGCTGGGCAAATTTGCATTCATAAAGCAGAAGCGCCCAGTTAGCCCATTTGTATGCAAAGTTAAGCATCAACGGATGAACTGAGCAGTAAGTAAACAGTAAGTGAAACCCCGACTGACTGAGACTGAGTGAGCGTGCAGGTAAATGTCCCAAATTAAAACCAGGACCTGAACCCGCAGCAGAAGCTCGAGATTTGCGTTGGTGGCAATTAACTCGAGCGAAGCATTTAATCTGAATGTGAATCTGGATCTGAATGTGCTGACAGTGGCAAAGGAAGCATAATTTCTTCATTTGCCGAAAATGTAGCCGAATATTAATTGGTGCCGCCCCGATACAGGCAAAGGAGCTGCCTTGGCCTTGGTCAGGCCACTGTGGAAATACAATTTCACACTTGGCCTGGCAGACAGGCAGCACACGGCGTATGAGTGATATTGCAGGCAGGCCTCCCTTTCGGACCTTTCCTTCCTAATTAATTGACTTGCTGGCCGGGGCGGAGCACACCTTCTGTGTGTGTTTCCTTCTGTCTGTGTTTGCAATATGGATATGAACTCCCAGTCCCAGTGCCAGTCCCAGGATGTGCATTGGCAAATAATGGGATTCGTTATTTACTTTCACTCTCACAGCACCCGAAGTCCTTTGTTATTGGTCCTTTTTTTTGTGGTATTGCAGCCGGAGGCAGTAGCATTTTCAAGCTGAGAGCACTCAATGGGGGAAAAAAGATAATTTTATTATTCTTTTTTTATGTTTTTTTTTTTTTTGCTTGCTGCAGATTCATTTATTTTTAAGCCCTTTTTTCTGCGGGAGGGTCTCGTCTCTGCTGGTGCCCCAACACATGTCGTGGTATTTAAGCCCTTAACGACGCCACGGATGCAGGCGCACAATTGAATCGAACTGCAAGGGGATTGGCATAAGCTGTTGTCTGGACAATGGCATTACGTATACGCCCCGCCGGCAGGCATTCGCTTAAACAATTAGCCCGGAATTGACCAAGCTCAGAGTACAAATTGCATTTGGAATTTCATTTAAATTTTCATTTATTTGTGGTTCTACCTAAAATAATGAAAACTTTTTCGGTTCACAGATGTTTGCCATTTCTGCGCATTTAATTCAAAGCTTATGATAACAGCGAAGCATATTTTTTGTGTCATTTCTACTTACCCTAGGGCTGTACTCCGAATATTTTTGTTAGCCAACTGAACTTGGATTCTGGCTTATAATGTGTGTTTTTTTAAGCTCTCACAGTTTTATTTATTTAAGCAAAAATGTTCACTGCCATTTTCACAGATTTTTAGCTTCGAAAAGTTTCACTTCACTCGACTCGCGATCTCTGGTTTGATTCCACCGATGGGATGTGGTCTTCAAGAGTATTTTCTGGGCTTATCTCGATGGGCACACAACCACAACCACGCCGCGTCGCGATTCAGAACGAACTGTGAGTCCGAAGCGGAGATTCTAAGTCGGCTTCGGCAGCCGCTCGGAAATTCACCACGCAGCCAGCCGAAGTCTAGCGAAGCCGAGGCGTGGCGAACCTCCTCGGGCTCGGATGTGGGTCTCTTTGTGGGTCTGTGGAGCAGGGAAAAGTGAAAGCTGTTGAGGCAGGTTAGTGTCCCCGCTCTGGCCAGAGAGAGCACGGAGTCGTCGGACTTCCAGCGATGTTTCTGATTAGACTGGAAGCGGTGCTTGAGGCTGTGATAAGCCGCGAAGGATAACTGTTGCATGCAACTTCGGGGAAGGAGTTTTGAGTTTAAAGTTGGAGTTGAGAGTTGTTGTAAGAAAATTATAAATAAGAGAGAGAGAAACTGGAGTAGGGAACGGGATATGTGTTAATAATGACACGGAAAAGTATAATTTAAATCAGAAAATAAACTCTTCACCTTTTGAACTAAAAAGGTTCCCAAATAAATATTATAAACAATACTAAACCTGGTTTATTGAGCATATTCTGAAGGATTGTCTCTATTTAAAGGTTATTGTATCTATTAGCCCCTAAAATGTTAAGGATTACCAACAATAAATATTTATATTTATTTATACATCAAGTATACGTAAAGTTAAGAGACAATTAAAATTTAAATATCCTTTTTAAAGTAAAATAATAGTTACTTATATTTATCACACATTATTAAAAGACCATCTCCTTTGTTCTCTTATTTTATATACAATTTAATATATTTCTTATGGGATTTCTTAGCCATTAATGCTTAAATGAAACAGTTGCTTAAATTACTAATTAAATTAAACCTTGACAATCCTAGAGTCAAGTCGTTAGTCTTTCAAATTTGATTTATTTGAAACCTAACCAGATTTCGATGTTTCTGGTCTTAACAGCCAGGACATGCGCAGCCGCAGGCAGGACTCTCTCCGTTGTGGCTCAGCTGTTTGACAGTGTCCGGCATTCCGGTGATATCGTGGTGAGCTCGGCTACTGGAAAGGCACTGATAAGAGTCGCTGATAAGAACGCATTACGGATGCAGAAGCCGCCACAAAAGCAACATGTTTCTTTCGCCTGCGGGGGAATCCCGCTGCAGTTGCCATCGCAGTTGCATAAGTGTTCCATCATCATCATCATCATCATAGCGCAGTTTGCGGTCTCAGCGGATGGAGGATGGAGGCAACTAGAGAATCCGACGGAGACTAGGAGGAGACTCTAGAGGGGTTGAAAAACCGCAAAATGCGCAACGCTGCAGACGCAATTAATGCGCACCGTTTTACAATTAGCGAACTGGCCCAATTATGCAGCTGCCGCCCCTTAACCCATCGGCCCATTAACCCCCTCAGACACACACAACCTCCGTGCCGTGAATCTTGCTTGCTTTTCCACACTTTTGCCACGGGGAGCTCTGACTTTTAATAGGAAATTCATGGCCGCCGTGACCGGTCCCGGTCCCGCAATCTGAGGCACGTGAATGCGCCTTGCTTTTTCGTTGACTGCCTGGCTGGCGGTGGTGGGGTGCCTTTTAATTATGATAATTACATTGTTGTCGTTCCCATTTGCTGACAGCAGCTGGGCCTCCGCCGTAGCGCCACGATCTTTCTCTCTCTCTCTCTGTCGTTAGACATGAACGGTCCCCCGAAAATACATTTCCCACATTGCCGAGGCGAGCATGTTTGATGCAGGATGCACATCCTGGCCACCGCTTGACCAAACATTAATTATGCATTTACTTCAGAGGAGGGTTAATTCAAAAATGTTTGACTTGGAACTTACATAGTAGCATTAGAAGAAAGTAAGGCCCTTAAAGTGTCATTAGAAACAAGTTAAAGCCAATGGGGGTAGTTAAAACATTATAAAAATAGTCTTGGGACAATTTTAAGTGCTCAGAGTATATAATTTCACAAACTCTTTATAGATATCTTAAAAAAAGCTGAAAACTTGTTGCTAATAAAAATAATCTATTAAAATTAAATCAATTAGTTGTAAAAGAATAATGTAGCGAGCTTTATTAAATTAACTAACGTTAACAATACCACCATATACAGCCTTACCTCGCTATACGGCCGCTCTTTCTACGGTATTTCGCTATTACGGCCCTTTTAAATTATTTTATATTTACGGCCTAAAATGTTTCGCTCTAAGGGAACAAAAACTTAGAAAAACTAAAGAAAATGTGATTCCTTCTACTGTTTTTCGCTTTGCGGCTTACTTAAATGAATTCATGTTAACAATACCTCGCTATCCGCCGCTCTTTATACGGCCTTTCGCTTTTACGGCCCTTTTAAATTATTTTCCATTTACGGCCTACAATTTTTCGCCCTAAGGAAAAAAAAAAACTTTAAAAATCTACAGATTAATTGAGTCAATATATTATTTTTCGCTTTGCGGCCAAGTTGAAGTAGAAGTTGAACTTACTTAGGCCGTAAAGCGAGGCATCCTCATAGGTGTAATTCCTTTCTCTCTATTTCTTTTACAAATTTCAAGACCATCTTATTTTTGCTCTCTGCATTTGTTAAAAGCGTGCCTTTCCAATAAACACAACTAGTCTCCAAACTGCGACTGCCATGACATTATTCCCACTCAACTTTGTCGCGTTGAGTGGTAATTATGTTTCCGCTGCATTCCGAATCGGATGAATCTTTCAGCCGCCCGTGGCCCACCCCTAACTGGGTTATGGCAGCCAAAATCCAAATACATTCCTGGGGGGAAGCGAAGGATTTCCGGGCACACAATAAATGCCAGACAATTGCATGCGTGGAAAAATGCAACAATTAAGACTTTAGATTGTCGCCGAACACACACAGAGTTTAGATGCGCATATATGCAAATATTTGCCCGCTGCCTGTTGGTCGAGGTTGTTTTTCCCCATTTTAGCCTCCCGATTTTTCCGGAATATCCCTCGTATTTGGCCCGCTGCCATTTGGAGGACTTGCGTCGTGCATGCAACAATTTATGGGGCTGTCAACAATATGGCAACATGTTTTTTGTGCCCGGCGCCTGGACATGCTAATTGCATGCACCATGTGGAAATATCAAGTCCCGGGTCCCGTTGAAATTTTTACGAAGCGAATAATTTAATGCGCCATAAATTCGCCTCATCGCCAGAGAGTGTATGTGTGTGTGTGTGTGTGTAGGCTTGTAAAATTGACAGCGAGTGCGCCATAAATTCTGTAGCATACTTTTTAGCACAAATTTTGACACAAAAACCGCTGACAAAAGCAGACGACAAAATGCAAAATGAGCCAAGCGACCGACGACCATACAGATTTTTGTGTCACTTTTATTAATTATAAAAGCGGCCAGCGAACATGAGAGCTTTGGCCAGAGGGCCCCCGCCCAAAAGTATAGAATGACAAATGCACATTATTCGGCATTCATTTGCACATTTGCTAAAATCCACATGGAGTGCAAATTGTTGGCCAACAAAGTCGCGAATGTGAGTTCAAAAATGCATAAACTTTTGTAGTTTTGCCTGGGAAAATTATACACATTTCCCTTTTGAAACTCTACACTATCTAAAACCGTTTAAAATATACAATTAGTTCCATAGAATTTATATAGAACTCGCCACTTACCTCTGCCTTTCACAAAGTTAATTATTTTGGAATTTCGTAAACAATATTGTGATTTCTGACATTTTCCATGAACTTTCCGATTGAGAGGAGCGTTCCAACTGAAAGTGTTCCTCCGCTGACCCCACTTTGAGGGTAATTTTAATTGAAATTCGACGAACCATTTGATGCTCAAGTGGGAAGCCCCTGGGCGTCGGCAGGTGGCCGCAATAATTCCTAATTGTGGTGACCACGCGAGCCTAATTATATAATTGGGCAATCACCCCCGGTGGGGCAACACCAAGGAGCAGTATTTAAGTGGCATCCGCCGAAAGTTTAAAGGTAACAAGTCAAGGAGACATGGCCGAGGTCACAGTCGACAGTCTGGAGTTTTTCGGCAGCCACTGGACAGCCTGGCGGGTCCTGGGAGTGGCCCATCACCGCATCAAGTCCTGGCGGAACCTCTACCTCTGCTACAGTGTCGTGCTGAACGTGGTGGTCACCCTCTGGTATCCCCTGCACCTGGGCATGTCGCTCTTCCGGAACCGCACCCTCACCGAGGATATCCTCAATCTGACCACCTTTGCCACCTGCACCGCCTGTTCGGTGAAGTGCCTGCTCTACGCCTACAACATCCGGGATGTGGCGGAGATGGAGCGCCTTCTACTGCTCCTAGACAATCGGGTCGTGGGTCCGGAGCAGAAGCGACTCTTCGGCGAGGTGAGGGTGCAGCTCCGGAACGTCCTGTACATCTTCATCGGCATCTACCTGCCCTGCGCCCTCTTCGCCGAGCTCTCGTTCGTGTTCAAGGAGGAGCGGGGTCTGATGTATCCCGCCTGGTTCCCCTTCGACTGGCTGCACTCCACCAGGAACTACTACATAGCGAATGTGTACCAGATTGTAGGCATATCCTACCAGCTCCTCCAGAACTATGTGAGCGATTGCTTTCCCGCTGTGGTCTTGTGCCTGATCTCCTCGCACATCAAAATGCTGTATAAGAGGTTCGAGGAGGTGGGAATGGATCCGGCCGAGGATGCCGAGAAAGACCTGGAGGCCTGCATCACGGATCACAAGCGGCTGATTGAGTGAGTGTAGCGTGGACTTCTCAGATCTGACAACTATTAAATATCATTCTTAGACTTTTCCGCCGCGTTGAGGCTTTTATATCCTTGCCCATGTTTATTCAGTTCGCGGTGACTGCCTTGAACGTCTGCATTGGGATCGCAGCTCTGGTATTCTTCGTCACCGAACCCATGGCC
>JAEIIF010001833.1:0-14805 GCA_018874455.1 Drosophila trapezifrons
CTATGTCAAGCCTCTCTAATTAATGAAGTTTTTAATACAGTATCATAACACTATAAAGAACAGGAAGGGGCACAGGCTCACAAGCTCGGAGCTCGATTACAAAAACCCCCTCTGGTTATTGGTAAAATTTCCTATTATATATCAATTTAATGGTATAGATCTTGTTTTATTTAATGTTCAATTACAATATTAGGAATTTATGCTACACAATTGATAGGTTTCTTATTCGGGGCTTCGTTTTTTGGTTAGTACAGCTGTTTTGGGAGAACCTTTGGGCAGATAGGCTAGGAGACTCGCTTAACGCTAAACTAGTCACGAAATGAGTACCAATATGGGCCAGGGACGTAGTACTGCACCCTGGAGCTCTAATAGAATCACAAACAAAGTACACAATGCATGTATGCATATATAGCTATCAGTATCGATATATCCGTATTAAGTTACAATTTAAACTAAAAACATGAGGTTCTGTTCTATGGATTTCACTTCCACTACCACCTAAGGATGGCCAAAGATCGATGATAGCTGCTGCCTTCCTTACTTCTCCGACTTGTTGCGTGTTTTGACTTGTCCGGCGGCAGTTACGCCCGATCCCTGGGATCTATCCGTTTTCCGGCTGCTGCTGGTCCGCGGCAAGGTAGTGTAGCTAGCAGACATGGATTTGTCCTGCAAAGAGAAGAGGAATCCTATCAGTACTAGGTTAGGTCAGAATTGGTCGCTAAAACAGTCCAATAATCATGCTAAAAATCCTTAAATCTGGTTGTTAGTAACGCAACTGTACAAAGGGGATAATGCCATATAGATAGATTTTTTTTTTTGGGGGGCCATGGAAGTTAAGGCGCGGGCGGAGCTGACGTCGCCCGGCGGTGAGCGAAACATAACACTGGGAGAGATGATGAGAGAGCATCGTGTGGCTGGGCTTACTTCATATCCGCGTCTCTCTGGCCGCCAGCTGCGGCTCATCCTCCGGCGCTGGCGACTGGCTGGGATTAGCTTTGTTACGCAGCACATTAGCTTTGATATGCTTGAACAGTTGGCCGATACCTGACTTGCGCTCCACGCTGCCCGTCGATGTCTGGCTGATGGTGTCCGGCTGCGGACTCAGTGAATGCCGTTTCGGCGGCAATGGCGGCGGCGGTGCCGGAGCCCGACCCTTGCCATGCTGGGCCTTGGGTCGCAGTGCTGGTGAAGGTGAGGCGGAGGCAGGTGGCTCTGGTTCTAGTTGAGCACGGAAACTGTGCTTGATCTCCTCCAGAGTGGCCCGCATTTCGCGCGGAGACATCGGACGGGGTCGTTCTGGGAGAAATGGATCTGGTGCGGATGCAGAAGCGCTTAGTACCAGGACAAAGGGATCAATGGGTGGCAGAAAAGCCGACTTGTAGGGGCCATTTAGATTCCCGTTTGATTCTTCTTTTAAAAGTTCTTTATCCTGGTTTAAATCCAGATCTTTAGATGCTTCCTCCTGTGATTCCTCAAAGGGCAGATCTATAAACTCTTCTTCCTCCCCAATGGGAGCAAAAACAGCTTCTTCCTTTGTGGGTTCTTGCTGGGTTTCTACAACCTCCTCCTCTTCTATCAGAGGCAAAGCCTCATAAAAGTCCTCTTCATCCTCCTCATCCTTCTGCTCTTTTACCTCGACTTCCATCTCTTGACTGGTCGGCAGTCTTTCAAAGCTCTCCACAATCTTTAGCTCCTCTACAACAGGAACGGAGTCCTCCCCGCCACGCACACCTTGAAAGTACAGCTGGTTTTCCAAATAGACCTCGTCCCTCATCTCCTCCAGCAACTGCTAAACCAACACCAATCTCTAAACGGATTAAGATACATAGTGGCAGATGGAAGGACACTGGGGATTCCTACCTCATTGCGCTTGGACTTGACCCGACCCTTGGAAGCATTCGTCATGGAGGAGGTGCGACTGAGACCGCTCACAGGCTCGGCACTCGAGTAGCCGGAACTGATGTCATCCTGGCTGCGAATGTTGTAGCTGTAAGGGAGGATATAGTTAGTATTCCTATAGGTTTAAAGGTCACTATGACTTAATACTCACTTAAAATCGCCTGCATTCTTGGCGGTCACATCCACCTCCGTGAAATACATGCCCGTGGAATGGCGTGTTCCGCTGCCGGATCTGCCCACCGGCGTCTGATTCCTTGGCCGCAGCAGACGGCCGCCAGTGGACGGTGTACGCATCACCACGGCATGTGAATGCACCGACGACATCATCACATCGTCCAGCTCGTCCTGGGTGCGATGCATATCCGGCTCGCTCAGATCGCTTAGGCTGTAGCTTCGCTTAATTGTCTGCACCAGATTGCCACCGCCCTTCACGGGGTTCAAGGGATTACACAGTGAGTCGTGGGTCGCGGTCGGTCGGTGGGTGGAGTGGAGTATAGAGCACAATAGTTGACATTTCAATAATTTAACTTGAACTACATCTAATCGAGAAACTTAGGCGTAAACATAGCAATATTTCGTGTGTGCGGAAAGTAAACTAATAAAAACTGTGCAAGTTCGCGACGGGATTAGGATGATGAAGATGTTTGTGAGTGTTTTTCGCTGAGTCTCTAAAATTCGAACGTTCGCTGAGTATCTTGTTGGATTGTTGGACATTAATGGGTCCCCCAGTCCTCGTTAATCGTTCTCCACATCCACATCGGGCGTGGGATCGCGCAGCCTGCGTCGCGAGCGAATCACATTGCTGGAACTGCTGGGGCCCTCTGCTTTCTGGCCACGTTTGCCTCCCGTTTTGGCAGTGGTGCCTGCTGCTGCGGCGCGACGAGGCTGCGCCTTGCGGACGGGCAAATCTCTTAGTCGAGCTGCCCCGGCATCGCCATCCTCCTCCTCCTCCTCTTCGTTCATCTCGCGTATAACCAATCGCCTGGTCTCCTGCTGCCTCGGTGCTTCGTAGATCGTCTCCGTGTGGCTGTAGATGCTGCTGAGGGAACTGGAACGCGGTAGCCACTCATCCGTGCCATCCAACATGTCCTGGTCACGGGACAGCTCATTGGCCGAATGGGAGCTGGCCAGGCCGCGTTCATTACCACCCGGAGGACCCGTGGTCAGCGCAAAGGTCTAGCGGTTAGCGGGTTAGTGGCAGTCGAGCGGTGCAGGCAGGTGCGTTTAGTTGGATAGGTTTTTTTATTGTTTATTTGGTGGGTTAAATGCAAAGAAACATAAGTGAAGAAACGAAGAAAAAAAAAGTAACGTTAATTAAAAAAGAGCAACGCAAAAAAGTCTCAAATTGAAATGAATTGCAGGCTGGGTCACAGACGACACAACACACTCACTCGCCCCGAGAATTGTCTCATGATGATGCCCCGGTATCTATTTATATTTATATGTATGCCCTACCCTAGAGAGCCGCATCGGAATTGGAATTAGAATTGTGCAACTGGGCAACTGAGGAAGCAGCGCTGGCCGCGAGAAATCAACGGAATGCCAATGTGGAAACCAAGGAGTGCCATGTCTCTACTTGCCACTTTTTGTTTTTCTTTGTCCAGCAACAAAGAAGTCTTCGTTTGGATGATTCATTGGGGTTACATATATATTAAGGTATTTACTTTGTAATCCGAAGAATACAGGTTTGAGTCCTGTCACGGTCGCCATGTAATCCGAAGGGACCTTTTAAAACACTAACTAAACATTTTGGAGGTTTCCTTAAGAGTTAAATCTCCAAAATGGTTAGTTAATAAGTGTTTTAAAAGGATCCTCGGATCACATGGCGACCGTGACAGAGACCTAATACAAATTTACTACTATTTACTTCTTTGAAATTTATACCGAATTCTTTGTCTAGAAAACACCTTACACTCTTTGTATAAACATAAAAGATCTTGAATACTTCTATATATACCTTCGTTCCGACATCTAAACGAATGGGCTTTGTCCGTTTGACAAATGAAATGAAGCTATTTACTTTGTAATCCGAATATTACAAGTACGAGTCCTGTCACGGTCGCCATGTAATCCAAAGGAACCTTTTAAAACACTAAATAACCATTTTGGAGGTTTAACTATTAAGGTTTACTACTATTTACTTCTTTTGAATTTGTAATCCAAAGATTATAGGTTCTAGACCTGTCACGGTCGCCATGCAATCCGAAGGAACCTTTTAAAACCCTAACAAACTAACCATTTTGGAGGTTTAACTCTTAAGGTTTACTACTCTATACTTCTTTTAAATTGTATACAGAATTCTTTGTCTAGAAAACACCTTACACTCTTTGTACAAAACATAAAAGATCTCGAATACTTCTATATATACCTCAAAAATAGACTTTCCCTTTTGTTCCGACATCTAAACGAATGGGCTTTGTTCGTTTGACAAATGAAAGGAATCTCAAGTTCTCCAGATCTTCCCATAACTAATTCACATTCTTTGTACTACAAATTGATTCGGTTTTTCTTTACAATATCTCCCTCTATCTATGACCTACATCAATAGGATGAGAACTTATTTATCGATTGCATTAGTTCATCATCATCCAGAAACGATCGGTTGCATCCCACAAGTATCTTGGCCCACATCTCTATATTGTTTACATACAGTTGTGAATAGCGATGGGCGTATTAGCTGGGAGGGAGGAGCTCTGGCATGGGGGTTTGTTCAGTTTTTGTTTTTATTACATTATTTCAACATGTTGGATTTATCTGCTGGCGTGCATCGCCTCTAGTTTATATATATATAGAGTGATATAGTGATCTGGCTACACAAAGAGAAACACACTACAAACTAAATCGAAACAAACACACGCAAAAATGGCACAAAAGAGCATTCAATTCTAGACGTTTTAAACTAAATAATATTAAAAAGTAAATGTGAAGAGAAGAAGGCGAGCGCGAGCTGATGATGACAGTGATGGTGATGATGATGTGGAGGAGCTCCCTGGCTGCTGCTGCTGGGGCTGCTGCGGATTTGCTGACCAGTTTGGCGATGATTAAGATGAGCACGCGATTGTATTGCGCAAATATATCTCGAATATATATATATATATATATGTAGGACAGCAGAAGCTGCTTGTTAGCTGCTTGCTTGCTGCTCATTTTATGCAACGACGCTGGAGGCGATCGAAAATGGCCAAATGAATGCGATTGAGCGGGTCGAGTGTGTGTATTTGTGTGAGTTTGTGGGTGAGTGTGTCAGTGGGGGCTGTTGGTGGAGGCTTGTGCGGATGGGATTACCTTGATGGCCGTCTGCATGAGGACATTGGTGGCATAGTTGACTCCCTTGGAGCCCAGCTGCAGCACTGCCGAGTAGCCCCGCTCCTTGGCCTGGTTCACATACTCGTCGATCTCCTGCACAAAGAGAAAGATAACAAAGACGGTACAGCAGAGAGAGATATATAAATGTGTCTGTGAGATCTGTGTTGCCCACCTGTTCGTGGCGCGTCAACATCGGATGCACGAACTTCCGATACAGCGTGGAACTGCCCTTTGTGGCCGGCGAGAGGAGCCAAAAGACAAGGGCCACCTTGATCTCGTAGTAGAAGGGTATCCAGGAGACGAATATGTCCGTGAATGTTTCAATGCAGGTGAAAAATGCAAAGACAATCCAATACATCATCCATTTAACCTGGATTGAAGAGAAATAGAGGAAAGAGTTTGGGATTTAGTAGACCTCGAATATTAAGACTAATTTGCATTCAAATATTCTTTAATTTAAAGAAAAGGCTTTATTTAAGGCGTTTATTATCATTACTAGAGGTGGAGAAATATCGATGCATCGATGTGTTTGAAATTTTTGAAAACATCGATGTTTTATGGCAACTATCGATGTTTTTTTTTTGAGATCACAAGGTAAGGGAAGCGCATTAACTATTATTTTGTTAATATCGATGTTTTGGTAAAAACAGCGATGTTTTTTTTCATCGATGTTTATTTTTGAAACATCGAAATACATCGATGTCCACGAACATCGATATTTCTCCACCTCTAATCATTACACCATTATTTGATTTAATAATAAACGCAATATCCATTTATATATTCCAAAAATGATGACAAATTTAAGGCAATTTGTTGAAATCAAGTTTTATTAAATGATAGACATTTCCGGTAATTACTTTTGGCTAATTTGAGCAATTCTGCGTTTTATTATGATAATCACATCAAAATTTAATGTGGTTAGTCAAATATTAATGGTTTATCTTTGTTTTTAAAAGGATTTAATAATTCTATCCCTTTTACGTTCCTTTTATGACATTTTTGGTACAGAGAAAAACCAACTACTGCTAGTATTTACCATCCCTGCTCTAGTTTCTTTTTAATACTCACATATTCCTTGACATCCTTGGTCCTGACAGCCTTATAAGAGGCATAGGCCGGATACAGGGTGCCGCAGAACAATCTGAAAGCGGGAAACAGTAAACTTTGAACACAAGTGCGCGGCGCTAGAAATATGACAATCAGCGAACAGATGCAGGCCGTGTTGAAGGAGAGGCATGGCAGGGGACAGCGCTGCAGCAGCTCCAGAATCCGACCCACAGCATTGAGATTCTGGACCACCTTGGCGGCGGGTTGCATCTGTGGCGGGGCCTGCTCCACAATATATGCGCCGCCGCCGTTGTAATCATTGTCCGTGAAATCGCTGTCCAGCGAAGTCATCGAATCCCCCAGCTGATACAGCGGATACGGAGCCCGCCGCCCCTGCTGCTGCTGCTGTTGTTGGGCGTAAATGAATTTTGGATACACGGGTATCACATCCTCATCCATTAGCAGCTGTTGCTGCCGCTGCTGCTGCTGCTGGTGGTGGTGCTGCTCCTCCTCCTCGAGCGAGTAGCTGCGCCCGTAAACAATGCCCGGCGGATGACGTAGGCGTCGAAGATTAGCTGGCCGCTGCTGGTAGAAGAGCGGCTGCGCCCGCGGCTCCTGTTGATAGATTGGCCGGCTCATGGCGACGGCGACTATGCATTGCCCGCAGCAGCGCGCAATTAGTCAGTTCGATCCTGGCCGCTAGAACGCCGAGCAGAGACTGGTGACCGGAGAGCGTGCGCCCGTCTAACGCTCTGGCGGGGGGTCTATTAATAAACACTCGCTCGGGTCTCGAGAGCACCAGCAGCAGCAGTGGCAGCCGCTCCGGCAATGTTTACACGGCGGAATGCCAGCCGTAGTTCCGAGCCACAGTACGGGTTAACACAGACGCGGTGAAATTAATAGCACTGCTTGGTGTTAAGGGTTTTTTCTAGCGAATGTCTGCGCGAAATCTTTAAAAAACAACTCTGGGCATTTGGTTTTAATTATTTAAAGCTGTTTTAGGTTAAATCTTGAATTTAATTAATTATTTAAATGCTAATTTTCATTCCTTCTTTGAAAGATGTACTAATTACTTGACCGCCATTGCTGCGACATCCCAACATATGAACGCAAAAGTGCAAATTCGTGCGCGATCTATAAATATTGACAACAATAGTCGGGGAGTCACAAAGAGAGTATATAGCCGGCTATATATCCAACATGTTCGGCATCCATATCGGGCAAGGCGAGAGCGACGCGACGACGACGAGTGCGACGGCCTCAGAAAGTAGCAAACTCCAAATTAGGAGTTCAATTGAGGGTTAAACACACGCACTCGCACACAGCTGCAAGTGAACGGTACTTGGCGACAGCTGATTAATAAACAAACAAAATCGGGCAAATCACCAAAGGCGAGCGCTAACCACGCTCGAGAAACCACGGAAATACACTCGTAACACTAAAAAAAAAAATCAGAAGCGTTACGCCCACACAATTAGGAATCGAGGCGGTGACTCTTCCAAGTTTTTTTCGTTTTTTTTTTACCTCATTCGAAGGCCGAGCTTGAAAAGTTTTTGGGGGTCAGCAGAGGAAGCAGCAGCAGCAGCGCTCTCGCTTGCACTCGCATTCTGTTCGCTTATATTGGGATAGATGAAGTAAGGAGTTACTGGTTAATACTCACATTATCAACCGCGAGAATAGACTGCTGATCATTTTGATGGCCGTCTCGTTTCTTTGTTCTGCAGAGAGACAGAGGGATAAGTAATCGTCCTTTGTGACCCTCTTCCTGGGCATCCTACTTACCCTTCTCGTGTAATTTCAGCTGCTTCTAATACTTTTTAATGAGCAATTTTAACTAGCCAGTTCGAAATAAACTTGACTCAGCTTTTCGTTACATTCGCTTCGGCTGAGTTTTCCCGACTTTGTTGTTGTAAACTACTGCGATTGGAACGCGGAGAAGCAGGAGGAGATATGGATTTGAGGACTCCAACTTATAATTTGACTACGCAATTTTTTAGCACCGTGTTGCGTCGCCACTGGATAATTGTGTGCACCGCCAGCTCCGATTTGAACAGCTCGACTACTTCTACATGGCTTTGTGCATTTTTTCACTCGTAATGGGCCACTTTTTGTGCTCGGATTTGTGCCTGCATTGCCCGCAAACAAATCGCTTTTGTTTAATTTCGTTCGCTGCAAACAAAAAAACAAAAACGTTTGCTGGACAGAGACAGAGGAACAACAACAAAGCTGCTGCGCTACAGATGTGATGAAATGCGCGTTCTTAAAAAATACCAAAGCCAAAATATACCGAACCCAGAGTGGTGAATAAGTGGTCACATAGAAATAAATAATTTTGTGTATCTTTGGCATTTGATTTGAAAATAACATTTTTTAAGCTTTTAAATCAAAGTGAAGTCTATAAAAAATGTACTGCCTACTTAAAATGCAAGGAAGATATATGTTAAGAAAGTCATTATAAAATTGTAGTAAATAAAGTAAGCCCTAGTTTAGCCTTATTAAAAATAGGAATATTTGTTTGTTTTAAAAAAGTTTGAAAATATATTTTTATTTCATTTAGGTGAGTTCCCCTAGGAGGTGAGTTTACCCATCAGAGGTGGCGCGCTTTTTGCTTTTCGGTATTTTTTATTTCTGACTTGCGGCCACATTGCCGGCTCGAATTGCCAAAAATTGTTAAAAACGTAAGGAATTTATAAAAATAAGAAGAAATAACAAACGAAAATGGCGCAGAATGCACCAGCCTGCAAAGACACGCAGGTGAGTAAAATTCCTAGAGGTTTTGCAGACACAGATTGGGAATATATTCCAAAACAATCTGACAAGCATGCTATGCACCTTGCAAAATTTAGAGATACAAATCAAAGTCATACATTTTCCTGTTTTATTAACTAAAATGCCTCTTTCGCAGGATTTTCAATTTAAGCTGCATGACAAAAACTTGGTGTTCAAGAAATGCGGAGAGCCGCGCAGCAATGTCAAGTTGCTGGCGATCTCCAGCAGCCGGGGATTGCTCTTCGCCGGAAATCCCACGCAGCCGGAACTGAAGGGTAAGTCGTTGGCTTCCCCACCAAAAGATGTCACACTTATGCATGCTTCTCCACGCAGTGATCATTCTGAAGGATCTGGCCAATGCCAAGACAACGGGCCAACAGCCGCAGGCGCGTCTTGTGCCGCTGCCCAGCGTTCCCAACTACATCTCGTGCAGCGCGGACGGCAACCTGCTGGCGATTAATCACACCCAGAACGGCACCAGCCTGCTCAGCATCTATGTCGTGCAGTTGTTTATGACGCAGAATATAAGTCCAGCTTACAGCATTCGTTTGGCGCCGGAAGACTATGTGCACGCCGTGCAGCTGCTGTGGAATCCCGTGCTGCCCAATAGCCTGGCCGTGGTCCTCAGCAACGGGGCCCTTGGGATGTACGCCTTGAAGGAGGGCGGGAAATTTGAGATGCACTCGCTGGACAAGAGCCAGCAGGTGAAGTGCGGCTGCTGGTCGCCGAAGGGCAAGCAGATCGTTCTGGGCTTCCCGAGCGGCAAGCTGCAGCAGTTCAAGCCGGATCTGACGCCCGCCAAGACGCTGGTGTGCCCGCCGAATGTCCACGACGCCCCCTTCGATACCATTGCCATCCAGTGGCTGTCGACGTTCCAGTTCGCTGTGATCTTCCTGCAGCATGGCGAGGACTGCAATCCCTCGCTGTACATCCTGAATGCCCCAAAGGCGGCCGCTCCCAGCTACATCAACTACTATGACATCTGCTACAGCTTGAATGGACCGCGCAACCATCAGTTCCTCTTCAACCACGTGCCGCAGTGGAACGTGCTGCTTGTGACCTCGGCCAATGGCGTCGAGGTGGGCATCATGGGCACTGCGGAGGCCGGCGATACGCCCACCTGGCAGCAGTTCACGCTCCTAGATGAGGCGAGAATTGAGCTGCCGCTGAGCGAGTCCACCCAGGAGGAGACCTTTCCGCTGGGCTTTGCCTATGACACCTCCTCGACGCATCAGCTGATCATAAACGAGCAGAAGCTCCAGACCATGCCAATGGTTCACGTGCTGGGCTCGGAGGGAGCCCTGCTCTCCTTTAACTTTTTGAATCTGTTGCCGGGAGCTGTGTCTGTCTGCTCGCCGCCGCCACCGGTGACGGACTCTTCGGGCCAGTTTCGAGCCCTTAACACACTTCTGCCAGCCAGCGATGACGAGGCGGAGCAGCAGCAGCAGCAGCAGTCGCCGGCGGAAGCTGCCAGTCCGCCGCCCAAGGCACCAGCTGTTAGTGCTTCCTCGGACTTCTCCTTCGCCTTCACCCCCAACACGGTTACATCCACGCCAGCTCCGGCCAAAGAGAAGCCCCTATCGATGTTCTCCTTTGCAAGTCCAGCAGCCAAGCCTGCTTTTGGCGGCTTTCCGCCACCAGAACCACCCTCCTTTGCTGCCCCAACCGCTGCACCAGGATTTGGAGGATTTGGCGCTCCATCTACGACTACGTCAGCCGGTTCCATGTTCTCCGCACCCGGAGCCAGTGCCTTTGGTGGAATGGCCTTGAGCAAATCCCCCTCAGGTCTTATGGCGCCACGCACAACAGCTCCAGAGGCCACAACTGCTGCTGGTGGTGCCACCTTAAGCAAGCCACTCTACACAGTTCCGCCCACATTCACGCCAGTGGCTACAAAGCCAGTTCCTCAGCCGGCAGCAGTTCCTTCTAATCTGCCAGCAGCAGAATCCCTAAAACTAGACGACACAGAGCCCATCATCAGGGACATGATTGCCCTGCAGATCGAGGCCTTCAATGAGGACATTCAAAAGCAAAAGGACCAGACAAAGCAGCTGCTAAACAGCGTAAGGATCATAATCTCATTAAAGTAACTTTGTTTTCAATCTAACTATTACTGTTTCCTCACAGATTGCCACGCCCTCGGCTCTGAAGGTGTATGCCAAGCGTTTGGACGATCTCCAGGAGCTGAATGAGCAGGCCAGGGATGTGGAGTTCGAATTGGATGTACAGGGCCTGCGGCAGGGTCTCAACGAGGCCTACGCCATCGTGGCAGAGTGCCGCGGCAAGCTGGAGATCTACAGGAAGCCGGAGTAAGCCACAGCATCCGCTTTCATGCAAAGACTCCCTTATAAATCCCTCCTTTCTCTTAGTATTACGCGACTGATGAACTCAAGCTCGTACGATCCTGCTGGCCGCCGCATGCTGGCCCGTCTCCAGAGCTATGTGGCCGCCAATGAGGCCCAGCTAGTGCTGGCCCAGCAGCACATCGATGTGCACTGGGAGCAGTTCCAGGACGTTGTCCGGCGCAACTCCAGGTCGCGCATGCACATGCCGTGCCTGGAGGGCATTTACCAGCGGCTGACCAAGCTGCAGAATCTCGCCTCCGATCAGAGGATCGTGCAGAACAAGATCAAGGCGAAGCTCAAGGAGCGCGGACTGCTCCAGGCCGCTCTGCTCGACCAGGAGAAGAGTCGCACTCGCACCATAGAAGCGTGAGTGTTGAGATTCTTTCTTTTTTTCTGTTACTTTGATTTCTCTTCTCTCTTGCAGCGTGGACACTCTGGCCGATTCCATTCTATCCATGACACTCAGCCAGGTGGTGGACGCCAATGCCAGCAAACTGACGCAGGCGAAGCTGGACAGGATACGCAGTGTGGTCCAATCGCAGAAAATCAATATTATATGTCCACAGCGACCGGATCGCGTGGGCCTCAAGTCGGAGGTTATATTGGAGACCAAACGCAAGGCGGAACTGATAAAAAAGGCGGCAGCCAAGCCAACGACGGCCAACAAGTACACCCAAGCAGCGGCGGCAGCAGCAGTAGCTGCTCCTCCAACTCCTGCTGCAGCTCCGCACCTGCCGAAACCGATGCCCTCCAAGCCGGCGGTGGTGGAGAAGCACGGCATCGTCAATGTCGCTCCTAAGCCGAGTGCTACGGCCTTTGCCTTCAGCCAGAGGAGTCCCTTTGCCAAAACATCTACAGTGACGCCCACAACGAATACCTTGAGCCCTGGTGAGGCTGCCAAGCCGCCAGGATCATCCATTTTCGGTGGCTTGGGCTCCAGCTTTAGCTTCGGTGGCGGAGTAAAGGCACCGCTCGCCTTCGGAGGAGGAGCAGCACCTCCCACAGCACCAGCAGCAGCAGAGCTAGCGCCAGTGTCCAAAACTAACCTCTTGCCAGGATTTGGAAAGGATCAAGCGCCCTCAACAGAGCCAAGCAAGCCGAAGGAACCGGCAGTGACCGCTGCACCCGAGCCGACCAAGGCAGCACCACAAACTCCAAAGGCGGAGACCAAGTCCTTTGACTTTGGTGCCTTTAAGGGAACTGGCGGGGCTGTGGGCGGTGGTGGTGGTGGTGCTCCCAGCTCCTCCGCCTTCAGCTTCGGTGGTCTGGGCTCGTCGCTGGGCTTTGCCGCCCCAGTTGCCCCGAAAACGGATGCTGCCAACACTTCAGTCACTGCCGTAACGTCCACAACCTCCACGCCAGCGGCTCCGTTCGGCCTATTCGCGGCGGCGGCGGCAGCAGGAAAGCCACCCACCAGCGAGACCTCGGTGACCACCAGCAAGACATCAGCTCCAGCAGCCAGCTTGGCTGCTCCAGCGTCCACGGTTGGCGGAGTGACCGGTACTACGGATCCCGTTGGCGGTCTCTTCAGCTCTGTGAACATTTGCAAGCCAAATACTAAGGAAACGGCAGCCGGTTAGTGTCTGTAATCCTATTTTCCATTGATTTTACGTCTAAAAGCAAGTTTCTCTCTTTCAGATTCCAGCCAGAAGCCGGCAGCAAGTATCTTTGGTGGCCTTAGCGGCTCATCTTCGACTGGCAGCTTCTCTTTTGGCGGCGGAACGACAGCCAACGCCTCGAAGGGATTCTTTGACAGCATGACGCCAGTTGCCACGACGACCACAGCTGCTGCGGAGGCAACCACTAAGGCAGAACCCGTCACAACAACGGCAGGCGTAAAACCGGCTGATCCCTTGGCTGTGCCAGCAACCGTCGAAGTCACAGTTCCGCCGGCAGCTGCTCCAGCAACAACTGCTGCTGCTTCTGCAACTCCGGTGCCGGGAAGCACCTTCTCCTTCTCGAATGCCTTCAGCAGCCTGAGTGCAGGTTCTACATCTTCGACGCCGCTGACGGCCACCAGCTCTACGGCCTCCACGGTGAGCAACGCATCGACATCAGTCTTTGGAGGTGGCTTTGCGGCAGCCACAACAGTAGCGGCCAGCAGTCCCTTCCAGGCGACGACGACGACGACGACAGGAAGCTCCGCACCCGCACAGGCACCCGCACCCACTGGTAACATTTTTGGCAATGTGCCAAAGCCGGAGGTCAGCGTTTTTGGAGCTGCCTCTCCGACACCGGCGACTGCTACGCCTGCTGCAGGAACAGCGCCGCCAGCGGGACTCTTTGCAGCGGCGGCCATCAGCAATCCGGCGCCCTTTGGCAGTCCTCCAGCGGGAGCAGCTGCTTCCGGCGGCAACATCTTTGGCCAGGCCATAAAGCCGAGTGGCTTTGGTCAGCCGCCGCCGCCCGCCGGTGCTCCTGCCAGCGGTGGAGGCTCTATTTTTGGAGGATCAGCCGGTTCGCCTTTCGGCTCGAGCTCCATTTTCGGTGGCAGCAACCCACAAAGTCCCGTCAGCGCACCCGCTCCTGGAGGAGGAGGAGGGACTTCGATCTTTGGCCAAAGTGTCTTTGGCCAGACGGCGGCACAGCCATCATCGCCGGCATCTGGTGGCAATTTATTCTCCAATCCCGTCGCCTCGCCACAGCAGCAGCAGCCGCAACCGTCGGCTTTTGGCGGCGGTGGTGGCTCAATCTTTGGCTCACCGGCACCGGCTACAGCATCGCCAGCATCGGGAGGATCGATCTTTGGTGGCGGCAGCACCGGCAGCGGTGGCTTTGGTTCCTTCTCGCAGTCATCACCGGCCCCGGGTGGCTTTGGATTTGCCCAAGGCGGCGGCGGTGGATCAGTGGCCCAGACGGGCTTTGGTTCGCCGCAATCGCCGCAGCAGCAGCCGACGCCGGGTGGATTTGGAGCCAAGCCCGTGTTTGGCGGAACGCCGGCCTTTGGAGCAAGTCCCACCTTTGGCGGGGCCCCGACCTTCGGCAGTCCCAAGGGATTCGGCGGCTTTGGCGGCGGCGCCAATCCTGTAGCCTCGCCGCCGGCCTTTGGGGCAGCACCGAAGCCGAACGAGGGCAATATCTTTGAGACCCTCGGTGGCCAGGAATCGGGCCTGACCTTCGGAAATCTGGCCCAGACGGGAAATTCGAATGCCCAAAAACCGGCCTTTGGAGGGTAGGTTTTCGCCTTGAGATTTTCCTAAACTCCGCCGCTTGAATGATCTCTCTTTTCCTTTCAGATCCAGTTTTATGAACTACCGTTGAGTTATTGAGTCTGTTGTGTGAAATTCCTTGCATTTGTTTGTCCAGTTCTTTGGTCTTGATAAGTTTACCACTTAATAAACAAACAATATTAAATGATTAACAAGAAATCGCAGTTTTTATAGTGTTATGATACTGTATTAAAAACTTCATTAATTAGAGAGGCTTGACATAGGAT
>JAEIIF010001837.1:0-12486 GCA_018874455.1 Drosophila trapezifrons
ATCTGCAGCATACTTCTAGGCCCAAATAACCTCCGCGTCTCTTCAGTCGCCACTACAAAATCAACATCAGGATTATGCTAAAAGTTATTGGGTTTATCTAACGAATTCAGGGGCAGTTGGGGAAAATCTTCTGTCTATATCTATGGGAGCATCTTCTGGCGAATTCCTTTCGTCGACCTTCGCAAAAATGCATCGATTTGTTGGGCGGCAGGCAAGAAGGACGCAACCCAAGAGAAGCGCTCCACAAATGATCCACAGTTTTGCCCATTAATTGCCGGAGGAGAGAATCTTGAAGTTACTAAAGAAGCCGTGGAGCTTCGCCAATTTATACCCTCAGTCAAGAAATTGAAATCTAGTTTTCAAAGGAACACATTACCATTTTTTGTTTCGCTATTAAGCATAGATAAACAGATTTTCTCGGCATTTTAATAATATTATTAACCAACGAATACTTACATAACTTTTTCCCTTTTTAATAAACAAATAAGCACAGCACGTCAAATTAAAAGAGGAATATGAAAATAAAAATCACCAAATTGCTGCTTACTTTTTTCGTTTTTTGCATTAATATTTCGTTTGGTTTGTATTTCAATATTTTTTTTGCCATCTGCGTATGTTTTGCAAACAATTATGATTCGTTATTAATTAAACAAGCAGCAAAGTCAGTCAACAATTTGATCAGTGTCTATTGCCAATTTTCGCACTCGCCGAAATCGTAACAACTGATAAAACAAGTTGAATTTCCGTTGGGCCTAAGAATTGGTATAAATAAGACCAGCGATGGAAGAGGGATACGTATTGTAAATTGGAAACGCAGAGATCATAATGCTGGCATCCAAGTATCTCATCCTGATCGCGGCCATTTCCTGCTGCCTGAGTGGCGTCCTGGCTGTTACCTGCGAAGCCGACCCCACGGACCCCACTTGCATCGACTGCTCCACGGACACCACCGATTCTGCAGAGTGCACTACCACGACCACGACAACCACCACCACCACGGTGGCTCCCATCTCGAGCTCCACCTCCACCACAGTGGCCTCCGTTGTTGCCACCACAAAGAAAGCGGGCAACGCGAAGAGGGTTACCATTTCGAATCTGAACTTTAAGGTCAAGAGGACTGTTAAGGTCACCAAGAAATCGGGTTAACACTGAGTCAGGAATTGAACAGCGAAAATAATAAATACAAATTAAAATCAAAATGTGATGTATTGTGAAATGTTGATTTTTTTGGTTATAGGAGCTCGGAGTATAAAAGTTATTTCAGTTATTGTTCCCGTTTCAAAATCTGGCATGCGGTTTTATTTATTATTTATTTTAATATTTTATTATAGCCTTTAAATTTTGCACCAATTAAATTTTTTGTTTTATTTTATTTGAACTAAAGTTGAATCCAAATGTCACTGAAATCCAAAGAGAAAAAACATTGCATACTTATAGGCAATTTATTGGTGGTCACAATACAGCGCTTCAAACGACCATTTTGTACTATAAGTAGCTATCTTTAGATCAATTTCATAGGCTATTCGGGTATTGTTAAAACATTTTTGTTCAGATGTTTTGGGCACATAAAGTCGAGGATTTTATGTGTAGTATAAAGCAAATATTTACCCATTCTTTATTAATTCCCATAATAAAAAAAGTCTCTTTTTTACTTCATGTTGAAAGTGATTATATATTTGTTTCTTTTTTAAAACCAACTTTTACCCCTCATTCGCGTGATGAAGTTTCCAAAAAAGCCCCGAATTCGGCCAATGCGGGATCTTCTGGTTGTGGCCACCGTGAGCGGAGCAGCAGTTGTTACTGGCATGAAGAGTCTGTGCAAACACTCAATATGCGTAGGATATATTCGGCAGTCGATGCAGGCTGTATCCGTGGGTGCCACATCGCAGGTAACCGCCCGAACGCCGTCCAGGAAGTAATATAGGGACAGGAACAACAGGATATATTTCGGAGACACCATTGTGGACGTTCACTCTCCAGAAGACTGATAAAATGTGACTAAATCATAGTCTTATATGTCCACGAAAAATGGTTAGAAGAAACCAAACCTAAGATCAAAGTTTACGCAGCTGTTTTTGGGAGAGAGTATTGACTTTTAGAATCTTTATGGCTTAGCATTTGGTAAAAAATACAGTGATTATTGGGTAGAAATTGTTTTTAACAATTCCTCAAACAAGTTCTCAAAATTATTTTTATATTTTTTGAAGTAGTAATTACTATTTTCTACTAAATTTTACATAAAAGTACCATCCTATTTTTTTATTAGTTTTCTTGTTTACGTATACTTAACGCTAACCTTACCCCTAGCAATAACAAGTATACGTTAACGGTTAACTGTGTTTCTATTTGATAAAGGCATTAAAAACTCAGATCTTTTCTTTTTCACCTCAAGAGAAAGTCAGCCCACCCTCAAACACACACTCCCGCACGCACGCACATCGCTCTCTTTTATTTGTCTTTTTCTCTTTCGCCTAAGAGCACGCACACCCGCAGGCATATGCAAACGAGCGCCAAAGCGCGCCAAACATTTTGTTTTGGCTGCGGCGTTGCTCTGCTTTTATTTTTATTGCTCTGTGCGCTTTGGCTTTGGATCCGCTCCTCCTCTCTTTCGTTCGGTGTTCGCCGCTGGGCAGCGCGCAGCGAAGCAGCAAACGAGCAACGAACGCCAACGGCGGCTATTTAATTTTCGTTTTGGCGTGGATCGGATTCGGATCGTGGCACGGATCGGTTGACTATATAGCTTGCCCCAAAATACGGCGGAAAAATCTGAAAAGTTCGCCCCGGACTGGAACTCTGTATTTGTTTACCGTTGTGTTTCTCTGCGCGCGCGTCTGTGTGTGTTTGTGTCCGTGTGTTTTGGTGCTCTGGACAAAAGGAAAACAATCTACACAAACAGTGCGCCATCTAGCGGTCACAGTGGGTGAGTTTTGGATGCGGAAAAATAAGAGAAAAACAAAAAAAATAAATAAAACAGTGCAAAAAATGCAGGCAAAAATCGAAAAAGCAAGGAAAACAAAAAAGTAACCGCCGTTCTTTTGACAGGCGGCGACGACATAAAATGTCAAACTGTCGATCAACATCAAGGCGAAATATGCAAGATGCGTGTCTTAAATGCAAAAGAGGGCTCCACACACGCTCGCACTCACACACTTGCGCAGTGCTAAATGCTGTTGCAAATGGTTGCCATTTATGCAATCTTCCCGTCCCCTTCCCATTTCCCCACTTCCAGCGCCCATGTTAATCTCGCTGCTGATCTCTTTGCATTCCCGCTCTTCCCTGGAATGGAATGCGTTTAATTCGAATTTGAATTTCTGTTTTCATCACTTATGTTCCAGGCACAGAGAGAAAAAAATAGGGTTACTATTTACAATTTATAGTTGGAAAAGGATTTTTTTTGTTAACTTTTCTTCTTTGCAGAGCACATTTACGTCTGTTTTTATGCAAGATTATTTGAATAAGTATTAGTTCATTGTCTTCTCATTCGAACTTCTGTTTCAATTATGTTATCTGCACGGTATTAATTGTCACATACCTCGTAGGATCTCCAGAAAAAATGTATATTAGTTAAATAGGTATTATTTATTTTAATTTGGATGGAATTACATGTTATTATATTTTAACATTTATTTCCAGAGAGCGCAATGTCTCACGTACTTGGAAAAATATTAAAAGTGTACCTTTACCTCTACCATTTTTTTGTACATCACTTCTTAAAGAACAACGACATATTTTATAGCAGTTTTCAGTACAATATTCCGTCAGTGTAGGATTATTCTTCTTGGCGAGGGTCTGGTGTTTTGCTTTCGCTTGTTTTTACAACGCAAAACACTTGTCCGCCTGCCTTCCAGTCGTTTTGAAGAAATCAAAGCTCGAAACTTTAATTAATATTCCACACACACTCCCCCACAGATAGTCCCACACACACACACACTGGAAATACCTCGCTCAGTGTTGTTTTTGTGCTCCCGATCAACAATTGTTGCTGCATAGATTTAATTTTATTGCATTTCACTGCTTTTATTTCGTTGCTGCTCACTTTGTGTTTCGGTATCGATCCCATAAGTTATTGGATCGGGTTATTGTATCTGCCTGGCACACGACTCGCTGGGATATAAAGCCGCATTTTTTATTGGTAACGCTATCCGTGAGATAATCCGTCATCTCGGTGTGAGCACTGTACGTGCATAAATTGTTAGCTATTTTTGAAAGGAATTTATGCAAAATCAATTGGAGTTTCTTACGATTTTATGTGACTGGTGAGTTAATTTTTTGAAAGTGCTGAAAATTGTGAACTTTATTTTCAAAAAATAATTTCAAATTTATGATTCTTTGTTACTGAAAAGATCTACATCATGAACGTTAATCTTTTAATGTTGTATAGTTATATTCTCCTCAGAAGTACAAAAACAAAACCTACACATCGACGGGACTAGTTTATCGCACTCAAGGCTTTCGTTTAGCTTTGTAGCATATTTTATCTGGCTCTTGCCTTTAACTACAACTTTGTTACGAGGCTCCAAGCTAAAAATGCGGTGCCCAACCCTGTTTTAGTTAGAAATCCTATCTAAGTTACTTAGAAGGGAGAATTAAGTAGCTAACTGCCATTAAATCGAAGAGTATTGAAACTATTTATCCAACTTCAGCACCTGACTTTCTCTGTGCCTGCTTACGCTTATCATTGGCCCATTGGCTCATTTGCATTGCCCATTTGTGCCATCTGTTTGCATTCCTCCCAGGCAAATGCCATTAATTTGACTGTTCGCCAGCACCTGAGCAGCAGAACACACATGCCAAAGTCACAAACCAGGCCCAGATGTTTCGCATGGTGGGGGAAGGCTAACGTGAAAAATCGAAATCGGTCGAGGGGAAAATATGTTGGGGAAAATGGTTGGCGAACTTGCGCTTGCCGAATGCAAATGAGAAGGCAGAATGCACTATCAACAGGTTGCGAGTGATGTGCCGACGACAGACCACTGACAAATGAAAAGCAATTGAACTAAATTTTAATTGTTGGCCATATTCATTGTCATAAAAACTAATCAATTTAACGATCTCATCGAGGTCTTTGTGCGCCTGTCGACAACTTTGTATTTATTTTATTCATGTAAGTGGCCAAAAAGGCGAAGCTCGTAAAACGTGCGTGCCAGCGCCGTCGAGTCGCATTTTCTGGTGGTTTCGGTGGTGGCTTTGGTGGCTCCTGGTAGCTTCTGTGGGATTCAGTGGTGCACCCACATATCGCATATTTTTTTTTTTGGCACAAATTCGCTCGCTTGGCTGATCGCGATAAGCGGAAAACCGCATGAAATAAAAGACCCGTCGCGAAATGCTAAAAATGAAGAGGGGGGCGAAAAAAAGCGCATCGAACATTGCGAGCACGAGAAATGTCAGAGTGAAATCCATCAAAATGGCAGACAGCGCACAAGATTCCTGGGAATTTTGCGAAAAAATACAGCACGTTTCAGAATTTTAAGACAGCGAAAGTTTATATGTTTTTTTTTGTGAACAGGTTTTTTACAGTGCACAGAAAAAAAAATTTAGATAGGTTTCGTTTTAACTCTTTCTTAGAATCAATGCACTTTATTTAAATTCTTCGCATCGTATTCTTTTTTTTTAAAGCACAAATTAATCGAAATTTTAAATAGAAACTAATATTAAACTAAAACTGTAAATAAAATCATTACAAAAAATATTTTTACTCGTTTACATAAGACTTTTTACCTTAATATGATAATCAAAACTATTTTCTAGATTTTATGAGGCCTCAAAAAATGACCATATCAATCAATAAATTTTTAAAATTCAATATTTAATTAATATTACTATTTATCAACAATTTGTAATTTATTTAACAACTCTCTGAAAGTTCCCCAAAAGCTGGGTTCATGGTCCAAATACGACAAGTCAATTAGCACAGCAAACATGATTAATATTAATTTTAGCGAAAATGAGTTGTCCAAAAAAAAAAACGAAAAAACAAGCCCATTTTCCTGTTAAAAATGCAATGGATGTGTGGGTGGAAAATGGAAATGTTTTTGCCGTACAACATTGCGTATGCGTGTTTTTCTTTCCCTCACATCCCTCTCTCTCTCTCTCTCTCTCGCTTTGTCACTCTGTCTCTCGCTTTCGCATCAGCTGTTTGCTGTGCTACATTTTCCCCAGCTGCGCTCTCCTTGTCTTGAAATTTGCTCTAGTTTTTTGTAAATATATGTATATATATTTAAACTCAGGCGATGCGAAGAATTCAGTTGAAGAATTTGCTCTTTTTATAAATAAATTAAATAGAATTGAGTGAGCTTTTTCCGCCTCTCTCTAGCTTGGGTGCTCTTTGCCAGCTCTTTGAATATTTATCGCCGCTCTTCCATAGCTTTCTCTCTCTCTTCTCTAATTGAAAACAATTCTTTTTTTTTGTTTGGTCGTCCAGCAAATTATTTTAATTGTTTACAAACGATCTCGTTGTTGTTGCGCAAATAAATTGCCTTCTCTCTTTGCCGCTCTGACGCAGGGGCATAGTTATTATAAATTTTATTGGCATCGCTTGGAAGCGAAAAGCGAGGCGACGGCCAGCGATTTCAATTTTTGAATAACTTAATTTTTTTGTATTTCTTTATTGGCCGTTTGACAAATTCGAAGAGCCAAAAGCGAGCGGCGACGCTTCAATTGATTTATTCGATTGCGATTGAATTCGGCATCGTGCGGCGCCCAATTGCAAAACTCTTTTCAAACGATCTTGTAAATTGCCCGCTGGCATATCGTCAATCTTCCGAATCGCCCAACGTCGATTGTCGCGTTTTCCTCCGTGTTTTTCGAGCTGTAAGTGCGCTTTTCGATGCGAATCATACGTGCTGAATTAAATATAAAATACAATTTCCATAAATCAAAGCAAACTGACCATAAAAAAGGAGGTGACCACCCAGAGCTTTAAGATTATTGATGTGAAACAAGGGTACAACCCATCAAAGCTTGTATCGATTGATTTGAACCTTTATTGAAATTAAAGGCATCAATGACAGTAAAGATCAGTAATTCCTTGTGACTAGATATTAAATAAGGATATTACTAAACTATTATCTTATGATTTGAGCATTGCAAAAGCCAACTAACTAAATCTCTAAAGGTCATTGAGGGAATATAGGAAATTATAACAACTTAAAGGGTATCTCACTCTTTTCTTAGTGATTTAGCTTCTTATATAATAAATATATAAAATTATGCTATTTTTTCAACAATCTTTCTATATGTAATGTTCCTTGAAGATCTATAATATAAATAAATATTATATTAGTTTGACAAAACCTTCCGGTATTTTCAAAACCCCAAGATAATCTCCTATAGGGTATTCCAAACATTCTTTGGACTGAACTCATAGCTTTACTATTTATAGATCCTATTAATCCCCAATCACTATTAATAGAAACTTGCAACATGATTTTGCCAGCCGAAATTCACTTAATTCTTTGTTTACTCCAAGGCAAGTGCTATTAATTAACCACTAAACGCGAATACGAACAATAGAAAGTTCACGTGAATTCGCAGACAGGTGATACAAGCAGTGCCATGGGGTCAGATTTTTAATGGGGAGTCTGGGGCAGAGCAATCCCCTGGATGCCTGGATGACTGTGCTCCACTTGATCTTGGGCATTTTATTTATACATATTTTTTTTTTTGGGCTGATGGATGTCGCCAGGGGCACATTAATCCCGCTTCATGCTCGGACTGATGTCGATGTTGCTGCTGCTGATGCTGCTTCTGCTTCTGCTTCTGCTGGCAACGTCGCATTTACCTAAATTGGAATATCCGGTAAAACGTAATGAAAATCGTAGCAATCAAGCCGAAAACACATACAGGCACAGGCGGAATAAAAGTGGGGGATGCCCCCGAGGGGAATGGCACTCGCAGTCGCACTCGCACATTGATATGCAAATGAATGTCACCATCTTAAATGAAATAATCGTCTTAAACGAAGGCAGAAGAGCAGCAGCAGCAGCTGCCCCAATCCCGATCCCAACCCCATTCCCTCCTCGTAGCTTTAATTGCTTTTCTCGATTCTCAATTCCCGGACTGTGCTTCTCAACCTTTTACGAGCTTTTTTAACGACTTATTTACTTAATAATTCCGCCTTTAATCGCGTGTAAAACGCATCTAATATATTCCATGGTATTTTCAATGTCATCTGCCTCCCGTACAAATTTTACAAATTATACTCCCCCAATATTATTCACTATATTTAGATATTCGTGAGTAAACAAAAACGAAAACTTTAGAAACTATTTTCTGGCTCGATGAACACTTCCAAGAAATTCAATTGGGTTACATTGTTGTAAACAATACAGTCCGGGATATATATACCAAAAGCACACGTTTAGTTCTGTAATTTTCTTCTCATATAATGAATATATATTTAGCTTGATTCCTAAAGGCAAATTAAGTGAATAAATAAGTTATTTACCCAAGCAATTTATTTTATTCAACCAATAAAATGCTGTAATAAATGGAAAATTTCTTAAAATATTCCAAATCTTCTTCTTTTTCGAATTGAGAAACTTGTAGGCCTCAAAAACATTATAAACTGCTAGAAAAATAAAAGTCTGTGAATAAAGAAAATGCATAAATTATGGACTATGTGTAAACGGACATCATATCAACGGATATTTCTTTGCGCAATCACAACCGCCAAGTAATACGAATTCCGTTCGGCAGAAATCAAGAGAAACAACGAACAAAATTCTTTAATACAATTGCCTGGCCATAAAATCAAAACTTTTTCATCAAGGTTTCGACACAAATTCGATTCGAATACACACTTTTATATGTATAAAGCCGAAGAGACGCGTAAAATCGTCGAGTGTTGATGTATTGATTTAAGAGGGCCGCAGGGGCAGGGACAGGGGCCGAGTTTCTCGCACCAAATCAGAAACCAGAATCGAAATCAATATGCAGCGCGAATGTGAATTGACTTATAAATAAAAAATATGCCAATAAAAAAATATCTCTGGCATTTCGGAGCGGCGACTCCCAACTAGGGAGCCAAGTACAAATTGCCTACATGCCTGAGTTTGTGGCTGAGGTTTTTATGGCCCTTGTACTTAATAATTTAATAGACTAATTGCGGTCTGTGGTCACAACCATCGATGGCCGCCTGTCGCACTTTAAACTGGGCCGAAAGGAAGTTGTTAAATGGCAGCACTAAAACCCCAAAACAAAACCCAAAACTCTGCCTGTGCATCTGTGAAAAATATTAATAAAATCGGGGAGGGAGCACTGCATTTCCGGGCGTAAAAAGGGGAAATCGGAAAACTTGCTGCTTCCGCTGGGAAACTGTTCTTTGGTTTTTCATTCTGTACTTTAGTTTTAATTTTCCCTATGCCCCCTTGTCCCATCCGTATTTATGGTTTCTGTTGCTTTGCGTGCTTTGCCATGCGCATATTTAATTAAATAAATTTGTTTAATATTAATCGTTGTGCCTCCCTATCTATCTTCTATGGTCCGCAGGTCTCGTTCCTATATATGTGTCCAAAAACTTTGACGTATCCGCCGGAAGCGCCTTAACGGGCCATAACAAGTCCAAAGCCATTGGCCAGCAGGTGAAGTAACTCCCCCAAAAATCGAAGAAGGGTCTTTGGTGTGAGGAACCCCCAGAAAAGCGAGTTACTTCGAACCCTCCGGACAAGTTAAGAGTGTTCCCAGCAATTATCAAAAGGAAGGAAAACCAATATGTCTGTGGGTGAGTACAAAACAATAATTGGAGGCTCGTAAAACATGTCATCGAAGATTTACGCTCTGGGAATTGTTCGAATAACTATATACGAATTTGTATATGGAAGTTATCTTGAATATTTACCTGAACCTATGGGAATAAGAGTGATATCTTAAGATCTATAGAAGTTAAAGCTCCTTAGCAATTAATCTCCTATTTTAAGGATCTCTCTTATGAACATTCTACAATGATAAAACCCCTACTATGCCTTGAATTTTTTCTGTAACATTTTCAAAGTCATTAACACCAAAACGTGGAGTTGTCCACGCTCCCAACGACAAGGGTTTTCGGTAGATCGATAACGTTGCATCCCCCTTACAGGGTTGCATGTCCAGAACACGACATAAACATGACAAACTCGTTCACGCCCCGAGCTCACTTGACACCGAATCAAGTCGCATTGGGAACGGTTAGGCCGGAGCAGAAGGAGGAGGAGTTCTACACTGGCATTTCTCCTAATGATCATGATCGGCCCACGAAACTACTGTGAAAGTGGACCGAGTTGCACCCGAGTGAGAGAGATACATTTCAGTTCAGTGCTCGCGGCACATACACCATCACGCATTGGCAATTTCCCAGAACGCCAACGCATTTATCTTACGGATTGAACGATTAGTACGGGGGCCAGCACTGAACTGGAGCAATCCACTTAAGGTTGTCTCCAAAGACACCGAATCCAAACAAACAATCGGTCGGTCGGCTGGTCGGGGCGGGGCCAAGATCGTGTAAGTCCGGGGTCTAGAGACTTCGACTCCATGGCCCACCTAAAATCGGCGAAGTGCGATCTGTTCCCAGGGATTCGTCTGGGAATATCTGTGTATCCATTAGATATTCAGCGAGGGTGGCGGTCAGGTCATCAGTCAATTTGTGAGCTAAGGCATTATAAAGATGGAGATAATGGGAAAGTTAAAAAAAATAATATGCCAAGGTTTCTTAAAGAGAGACTGTGTCTATAACTCGATTACTTCGATATGGAAATCTATGATGAACTTAAATTAATATTGTAATGGCTAAGGATCATCGAATTTTTATTATCGATCAAGATAATCAAAGCAACCCCAAGTTATCGATATTTATGTATATCAATATCGTTATTATTTTCATATATCGATAGGTTTTCTAGCCCTTACAGATTGCAATAAATAACAAATCAAATGTCGAACAAGCAGTCAGGCCATCTAATTAGTCAGATTTTCTGGTCTGCATCTCATCCCCCCATTTTCCAGGGGTTTTCTTTCTATCTTTTCTTTTTGTTAGTTTTATTTATGTACATGTCTGTTGACTAGAACAAATAATCAGGCAGCTGATATGGGAAATGGCGCAATTAAAATACAAAACACAAACTCCCAGCATCCAAAAACGAAAGAGAGAAAAATACAGAGTAAACAAAGTCGGGTGCCCACCCTGCCTTCCCTTCGCGGTCCGCTGCCCGCATCTATAGAGAGGAGCACTCACTCTTCTTATAAATAGTTTTTGTCGCCGCTGTCTATGTAAATCATTCATTAAATCTGCATTGAATTTGGTCCATTCATTCATTCATCCATTCGCTGGCTTATTTGCGCTTTTTAATTGCAATCATTGCGAGTGGAGTGGAGGGCTGGGACTGTTTACATTCTGTTTAGGGCGATTTTTATGATCACTCCTCTTCAGAATTACCCATTTCATTCATTCAGTATTGACAGGCCAAGGATGGGGTGGACTGGGAAGTAAGGTTAACTTACTCAGTTCATTGACTATTGAGGAATTTTAAAGGGATTTGGGTTAGTTAAATAACATCTACCTATCTACCACTAACTATTTGCAAACCAGCTCGTACTTTTATCTATTCATCTTTCTTACGTCTTTATACATTGTAAATAAATTATGCCATTTAGCACCTCACTTAGCCTCCGACAGCTATAATATATATCTCATAAACTGATCAGTTTTCCTACATCACAGTCCTTGACGCAAGCAATTGAAAATTCATATGCCATTAATGTTTCGCGTATTTTACAATAATAATGAGTCAGTTCAATCGATGATCCATACCTTGTTCTGCTGTAAAGCAGACGCACCCAAAATACCAATTATACTCTCTGTAAATATTTACGCAAATTAATTTTCACTTGTCTGGGGAATTGCCTTTTGTTTCGCCAAACATTCCTCTCTTGTCTTGTCTGGCGATGCGCCATCGACAACTTGAGATATTGAGATAAAGATCGGGGAAAAGTGGACCAGGGATACAATTGGACGCTCCATAGTGTCTCTCATTGCCAGAGACGACGTCACATTGGCACAGCCATCTATATACATCTAGATATAGTGAATTGTTTACGCAAATTCCCTTGTCATGTGCTTAATTGTGAATACCAGCAGCAGCAGCAGCAGTTGTTGATTATTTTACGGCTCAATTTCTTCTGCGAATCACTTATTGGAACCAGTTCGCCAGCCAAGAAAAAGAGAAGACTCCTATATTCTCCTGCTAAAAATACCACAGAAGACATTAGACATTAGATGTCGTCAGACATTCATCTGCTACAAATGATTCTTCATAATTGAATTACATGCCCCGAGACAAGAGCGTAAAAATTTTAATTACACACCTCATAATCATACCAGAAACAGGAGCGTTGAGTGTGCACTGCACTATGGGGAAAATTACCACTTTATCTGGCATTTGCATGTTTTTCAAAAGTTTTCTAATTACGACAATTTTACTGTTAACGCATTAAGAAAACATCAGACTGTTA
>JAEIIF010001888.1:0-11274 GCA_018874455.1 Drosophila trapezifrons
CCCGCATATGCCTTTTGAAAAACGCTATATCTAGTGGAAAAACAGCTAAATTGGCAACACTGAACAGCGGGCCTGAAACATTGCACATTGGGCCTAAAATTGTCAAAAACGCGTGCCTATCGATTTCGGGTATCGGTATATCGAAGTAAAAGATGTTTAGGCGGTTCAAATGATAAATTCAAAACGGCTATTGGAGTTTAAACATTTTTATTGAGCTTCTTAAACCAACTTAGAGAATTAAATACTAATGTCTCTATTGCAGTAGTAATATTAATACTGATCATCCTTTGTAATGAATTGTTTATTTATTTTAGCCTCTTAGCCTCTTTTAAATCAGTCATATTCACCTTCCTTATTCAGTGCCTTACCTCCAATATAAAATATGAAATAGATGGTCTTAATCAACTATTTATATATTTTTGCACTTTCCTCAAAGGCACAAAGTAGCCAGCTTAAATTTAAATTACGTCTTGGTGCTCCTTCCTCTCTGGCTTATCTCTTCCCGATTAAATCGTTGCTGGGGGCCGTTTTCCATCTTAATCGGCGACCCGCGCCTTATCTGCATTATGAAATAATTTATTTATAAAAAAAAAACAAATACCATTCGACTGGCGGTGCAAACAACTATAACTGTTTAATATATTTACAACTGCACACACTTAAGTATTTTGTTATTAACATGCAAATAAATAAGAATAACAGGCACAACATCGTTAGTCGTACTGATAAAATTTGAACTAAACTTTAGCTGTCACTTGGGGATTATTTGAGAATTATAATATGAAACGCGGGGGCTTTGCGGGGGCGCCAGAGGGCTTAGTACTGGGGATGGCGCAGAATGCCATTGGGACTCGGGGCCGGCGAGTAGTCGGGCACCGGGAATCCCGCCGTGGCCACCACAATCGTCTCCTGCACGGGAGTCTGCGCAGACTGGCGCAGCGGGCGACTGGCCTGGGGATTGGGTGCCGGGTACTGCTGGAAGGCGTTGATGTCCCGGAAGCGGCGGTCCATCAGATTGGAGTCCATCGACATGTGCGCCGCCCGGATGATGGCGTCCTCGTTCACCTCAATGGTCTCCGCCGTGGAGCGGTTGTCTGGAACGTATCCAACGTTGGTGTACGCAGCGTTGTTATAGGCCTGGATCTCCACCCTGAGACATGAAACAAAGATTAGGTTAGGGTTCTAGGAGGATAGACATTTCTACTTACTTCTCCTCCTCCTCGTAGGCGCGGATGGGCGGTCGGGTTGTTAGAATATCATTGGAATCCTTTCGGGGATTATACAAAGTATCCTGCGAAAGTAAACAATTTTTAATTCTTTTTTTTGGGATTTAAATATGGTATTTTCTGTCTAAATTTAATTAGGAATGTGTTTCAAGGAACGCCACACTTTCTGAGTATCTTAAATCAAATGAAAAAGTATCTAAAAGTATAAAATACAACATATAAAAGTTAGGGGCTGTCCATATGGTAATAATACGTAAGTAATCCCTTAGGGGGGTCCTGGACAATAATTTCGTAATTATTTTATATACAAATATATTAAAAACAATTTCATAATGGATATTCTTAATTATAAAGGGGGGTAATATATGGAGAGCACCTTCTATTTGAATGAAGTACAATGTTGTAGCATACTTTTGGACATAATATCAAGTGGTTTTAAACCTGAAGCCATTTTTGAGGCAGGCACAATAGCCTAATTTTAAAATCTTCGATATTTAAAGAATTTATGGAATTTATGATAGTGGAAACGCCCTCAAATTTGGCACTTCAATAACAACTGATTAGAGTGAGGTACCTAATAATACTGTTACTATAATTAGAAAGAATTCCTTACATGAAATATTAAATTTTGTTTAGTTCGGACAAACTGCCCTGAGAAGGTGCCCCCGCACCTAGAACCCAGAGTAAGTAATCATTTTCCACGGCGTTTCGGTGAACCGAGACCGAAAACCCAGGAATCCGCTATCAGGCGGACCGAGGCAATTTATCGACGAGGTTTTCTTATCAGTGGTTACCATTCCCAGCAAACCAACACCAAAATAGGGTACACCACTACCAGGGTGAGTTAATGGCGGCAAAGTGCTAAGTTTAGCCATGTCGTAGTCGTTGCCCGGCCGTATGAATTTCACTTTCTGCGTTGTTCGAATATTTTTACAGACAGAAATGCCAGGAATTAATGGAATATGAATCGAAATCGGAGAAGACACCGACGCGATGAGGTCACCCGCTGACCTCAGGTGACAACTTACCGCGCCATCCTTATCAGTGGCTATGCGCGTGGCTCGCACCAGCAGATAGATGAGCAGGTGGAGGTTAACTAGCCACATTATAAAGCCCTTGAACGAGATGATCATCATCGAAATGGCGGACACTGCTCCGGCAATCAGGGTGGCAGCCATTGGTTCCACTGCACCAGCATTTAAGGAATTGGCATTGTACGTCAGAGCCTTCTCGTTGAAGCGGCCGTAGTCAACGCCAAAGATCACGCCGGAGGCCACGTCCATGCAGCAGATGGCGGCCACGAAGAAGGCCCAGGTGTAAATCGCGGCCAGGGTACTCTTGGCGTTATCCTTGCGCACCCCTTTATAGGAGAATAATGAAGAAGGAAGGTGTATTCATTAAGGTATCCATCAAAAGAGGGTTTAATGAGTCGCAGGAAGCACACACATATTATGTGCCAACTTTCAATTAAGCATGTGATTATTAAATGGCTTTGTTTACAGGTGATACATCAATGTATCATCATCAATTAAGTCATTATATTTAAATAATAATAGATTATAAATTATTAGGAAGGGATGGAAGGCAGTATATAAATGCTATTTTAAATTACAGTGAACTGAAATTTAAGCCGTATTTAAACGAACTCTTTTATATTATTAAATTTGCAATGGAATCACCCACGAAACTTTAAAATGATTTAACTTCAATGGCATAAACGTGTCAACATGATATTAATTTCAGTAAATACGCTAAGCCCATTGTTCAAGAAATAAATATTTGCGGGGGAATAACCATCAATGAAATCGTTATACAACCTATCATATAGTTTCAAACTTATATCGTTAACTTTTGTTTATTTAGCTTTATGGCGGACTTTGTGGCTCGCGAGAGACTTTTGATTTTATCTTCAAGTTAAGGCTGGCTGCCTGATAAAAGAAATTCCATGATTTTGGCAAGTGAATCATAAAACGTTCCGATATCTAGTTCGTATGCAGTTCGTTTCCGCTTCCCCAAATACCCATGCCCTTACTCACAGACTAGTAGCACAATTGAAACTATGAGCCAGCAGACAGAGACTCCCAGGTAGACGCTGTTCCAGATCAACAATTGGTCTGAATCGAAGACTGTCTCTACTGTGTCCAGAATGGTCGTGCTGAATTGCTGGAAATCGTTAGGGCTCATCTTGCAGCCCCCCTGGAAGTAGACATAGAAGAACACCGCCTTGACCATGCTTCCATAGGTCAAATCATCCGTTATGTACAGCACACAGTTGTAGGCACATATCGCTGTGATGGTCAGTCCAATCCAGATGCAGGACTGGACCTTAAAGAAGATAGAAACAATCGTATAAAAGTTAATTAAGTGATGAAGGTAATACTCAGTTTAACCAATGAAGAAATTGCTACTAGTTTTATTTCTTCCTTAGGAGAGGAATTTTTAATTTTATACTCTTCAACGACCACTTCTGGAGCTATCTGACCTCCCTTAATAATAACCCGTCCATATGACTGTAATTTTTTAAGAAAAACTCATTTAAGGGTATGGAAAAAGCTAATACTCCCCATCTACATAATCTTTTCAGTCAATTTGTTTACACACGTCAATCGCAGTGACTGACTATCTATCTGTAGCTCTTGAATCGGGGAATCGCAGCAAATGACTCAATGCTGATTATGTGACAATCAGGAGTTGGTCAGGTGGAGGAGTACTCGTACTTTCCACCTCCAATTCCGGTGAGCGGTGCCAATGTCAATTCCGGCATTGTCTGGGCCCCCCTTATCGAGGAACAGGGAATGGGGTCGGGGTCACGTAGCTACTTACCACTCCGAGAATTCCGGCCCAGAGAACGGCCGTTTTGAGGGAGCCAAAGTGCTTGATGCTCGGCGCTGGCGGTGAATACATTTTGCGGCAACTGTTTGGTGGCTTCTGCTTTATTCTATATTCTATATTCCCACGAATCGGACCGGAATCGAATTTTATCGTTCGGGTTGAGTGCGCTTCTGCAGTACGCGACGTCGACGTCCGTTGGCCAACTAACTGAGCGATCGCCAATTATTTTCGCGACGCGTTCGCAACTCGTTTATTTTCCCGATAACCAAGCGATAGTGGCTCGCTTTGAATTACAGCTTTTGGAATGCGCCAATTGTCCGCAGAGGCTTTTATTTTTATTTCTATATTTCACTTCGATTCTACTAGATTTCGAGGCAGTATCCGTTCGCTGTTCGTTTCGTTCGTTAACTGAACGCTGTGTTTTTGGTCGAAACATTTATCGGGCCTTAACTTTGTGAGTTGTTCAGCGTTCGGATGGTAAATATTATATTATCGCTGATGATAAGGGGCTCCCTTACCTCACCCGGCCAGAAAAGAGCAGCCACGGCATCGACAAGCGTTTTCGCTTGGCTGAATTGTGGGAGAGAATGCGAACTAAATCGAATGGCTATAATTGGAGCGGGCTGCTATCTTATCTGACTTCTGTATTAGCACATTAGTGATGTCGCCCGTTATCATTGCGCAAATAGTTGTATTCGCCGCTTACCTCATTTCCCAAACATTTCAATTATTTGCTGGCGGCAGATTTTGAAAAAGCGCGCGTTAAGGCGACCTCTGGTGGCTATTTGAGAAACAATAACGGCATGATATTGCATGACACACTAGACACGTCACAGGTTATTAGGTCCAAACAAGCATTTCATTAAATTGTAAGCAAGTAAATCCATTACAAAAAATATAAGTTTTTATTAAAACACACATTTAATAAGTTATCTTAATTACACATACGATTTCGTTATATAAATCATCTGTACCGTCATGCCAAGCCGCAATGCTGTCATACTTTTTCTCCGTCTGACCGTGGCCAGCCGCCTGAGCAGCCGCCATTTCCGTAGCGTGCGAGCGAGACGACTAGCAGGCACATCGCCGCGATGCCAGGGCATCGAGCGTGCTAGCGAGCGAGACGACCAGCTGCCGACGCCGAGCACGGCTGCAGAACATACGCATTTTTAACCCTAAAAAATACAGCACCCGAGACTTTAGTACAGTCAAAGTGACGCCGCGACAACCCAGAACGAAGCGAGAAGATTGAAAACCGTTGTTCCTGGTGCACAATATCTGGCTGTCCGTAAAAATAGCCAGCGCGAGTAACGCCATCGAACGAAGCCCAGTGCCTTGCAAAGTGCCGTTCGTCGTAACCGTCAAATAACAGAAAAGAGCGGCTTGCAGTTGCGCGTGTTGCGCCCAAAAGATTCCGTTCCACAGACGACAGCGAAGACTCCGGCAGCCCCACCACGGCCACTGCGTGCTCCCCGCACAATGAACAACCAATTGAACCCGGCCACCTACCGCAAGTTCAACAATCTGCTCAATAGCGGAGCAGTCACCGTTACCGGTCCCAGTCAGCCGCGCATCCTCAAGACGACGCGACTCGTGGTTCCCGGCGGGGGCGGAGGCGGCGTCGCCAGTGCCTCCGCCGGCGGATCCCTGGCCATCGCCCAGCAGCAGCAGGCGGGCAGCGATGCCGAGTCTGGCATCGGCGTTGGCGGCCTGGCCACGCGATGCTACATCTGCGACGAGCGCTGCGAGCCGCAGACGTCGCTCACCGAGATGACCACCACCCACACCGCCACCAAGTTCCCCAACAAACTGGCCCAGCTGGTGGGCGAGGGCTTCTTCGTGATCGTCTGCGGCGAGGATTACGTGTGCTCGCGCTGCACCAACCTGGTCAACTACTATGACCGGCTGGAGAATGACGTGGAGCGCGTGAAGACGAACCTGATCAGTCTGCTGAACAAGAAGTATGCCATTAACGAAGATATGGGCAGCCTGGAGGCGAGTCCGCCGCTCAAGATGCAGAAGATGGCCACGGGCGCCGCCAATCGGTCGCTGGAGGAGAGCCCTGGCTCGGATGCTTTACGAGCACGCAAGGTGGTGCCGGGCACACCGGGTAAGTGTACACTCTGAGCCAATTTCAAAGATGTTCCTATCTAATTAACATTATTTCGCAGTGGCTCAGGCCAAGGTCGCCCCCGGCACGCCCCAGAGCAGCGCCCAGGGCACACAGACGGTGCAGCGCAAGGCCACCAAGATCTACAAGTGCACGTCGTGCGACTACAAGACCTCGGACATGCGGTTGTTCAACACGCACTACGAGACCTGCAAACAGCAGACGTTCCAGTGCAAGACCTGCCGCAAGATCTTCCCGCACTTCGGGGCCATGAAGCAGCACATGGTGCGCGACCACAACACCGCCATGGACAACACCTGCGCCATGTGCCACATCAACTTCGTGAACGAGACCAGCTTGCGCAAGCACATGGAGACCAACCATGCCACCAATGTGCTGGTGACCAGCACAACTACCATACCGGCGGCCGCTGCTCCGGTGGCTGCCGCAGCGGCTGCAGCTGCTGCCGCCGCATCCGAGAACCTGAACGTGGCCGCCGCCTCGCTGTACACGTGCAACCATTGCCAGTTCAAGTCCACGGATAAGGGCGTCCTCGACGAGCATATGCGCAAGCATGTCGCCGGCAAGCCAAAGCCGTTCAAGTGCCGTCTGTGCTCGCAGCGGTTCGAGACGCGCGAGGCGGCCACCGTGCACGCCAAGCAGCATCAGACCAACTTCTTCAAGTGCGGCACTTGCTCGATGACTTTCCCCAAACGTGAGTTGCTTGTCAAGCACTTCGAGGTCCATCAGAATCCGTCCGGCGCGGCGGTCTCTCCCAAGCCGGCGGTCAGCCAGAATTTGAACACCCAGAAGCTGCTCCAGGAAACCATTGACGAGGCACTTAGCGATACCGTGCCGGCTTCCGCAGCCGGAGGAGCTGCAGCTGTAGTGGCTGCTGGCGAGGCGGAGAACAACATCCGGTTCTTCTCGTGCAGCATCTGTTCGCTGACCTTCATCCAGGAGACGTACTACAACCATCATATGGAGACCCACAGGCGTGACAAGAAGGGCGCTTCGGCCGGAGGATCTGCTGCATTAAATTCGGCAGCCGCAGCCTTGCTGAGCGACGAGCCCGGCGAGGCAGCCGGCAAAGCTGCCGAGGAGGGCGGCGAGCAAAACGCCGAGGCAGACATTGAGAGTCTGTTCGAAAAACTTCACTCGGACAAGAACGAGAGCGGCGAGGCGCCGAAGGCGGGCAGCAAGGGTGGCGAAATGGTCATCACCTCGCAGGAGGGCAGCGGCGGCATCACCTTTAACATTACCATACCGCAGCCGGACGGCGACCAGTCGCAGAAGGATTCACCCAGTGCCACAGCTCCCGTGTCGGTTAGCATTGATATGCCGAATCTGGATCAAGCCGAGGACGAGTCCCAATCGCAAGGCAGCACCGATGTCAAGGGTGGCGAGGGCGGCGACAACGCCTCCGCCGACAGCAAGTCCAATGCCGCTCCCGTTTCTATGCCCAGTCTCGATGATGACAACGAGGCTGCCGCTGCCGAAGCTGAAGCCACAGAGGAGACCAAGCCGGCCAGCAAAGCCGGTCAGGAGAAGTCTAAGGCCAAGGCTGAGGAGAAATCGGCCAAGGATAAGGAGGCAGCCGCTGCTACCTCTGCTGAGGAATCGCATCCCTCTGACGAAGGAGAAGCTGGGTCAAAGCGTGAGGCCACGGATACGCCCACAACAGAGTCGGAGGCCGCTGGCGCAACCACGGAGGGCGGTGAATCGGCCGAGGGCGAGGTGACCGCCGGAAACGGTGGCGAGGGAGAGGCTGGCGAAGCTGCCGGTGGCGAGCAGCAAGTGGCCATGGAACTGGACGAGGCCATGCAGGCGCAAGTGGACGGCGGACAGATCAAGTTCATTGTTAATGAGAACGGCCACTTGCTCCAGCTGGACAATCACATCCTGACCGACGCCGATGGCAACCAGATCATTGTGCAGGATCCCGAGCAGATCCAGCAGTTGCTGCAGAGCGTGGGAGTCCTGCAGTCCGGCGAGGGACTAGAGGGCGAGACCCTACAGATGATGACCGACGGCAGTGGCCAGATGGTGCTCGTCCATGGCGACAACAACGAGCAGCAGCTGATCGATGCTTCGCTGCTGAACTCCGAGGGCCAGCTGATCATCCAGCAGGGCCAGGATGGCGAGGAGGGGGCCCATGTCATCAGCGAAGATGGTACTCGCATACCGGTGTCCGTTTCATACACGGAAGATGGCCAGCCCATCGTACAAGTCCAGCAGCAAGTCCTGGAGGCAGCGCAACAGGCGGCGGCGGCGGCAGCAGCCAGCGGATCCGGCAGCGCCGACGAAAAGGATTCGCCCGCCGATCCGGCCGGAGAAGAAGTGCAAGTGTCGGAGGCATCCAGCGCCACGACATCCACCGCCGTGGTGGCCACCAGCACAGCCAGCAGCAGTGGCGGGGCCTCCGGCGGCAGCTACTTCGCATTGGAGGAGTTTACGGAGACGAAGGCCGACTAGAACTGGCCCTAGGAGCGGGGCCGTGATCATTACACCATACTGGCAAGCGACGAGGACTGGTGAGTGTGTGCTAGAGAATCCTTGAAAAGCCAGATATATAATCAGACCTATCCTCTGCAGGTTTTAGCTGTGCGCGCGATCAAGGTCTCTGGAGGACTTTCGCACACGCAGCATTGTAACCGACACACACACACACACCTTAACCGGCATTATTCAAGCAACCAAACCCCGAAGTGTACACGCAGACAGATTCAATTTATATACTTACATTTAGCATATGTATTTGACACTCCAGTTAACTCTAAACGATTTAATTTCCTCGATTCTGGCCTGTCCGACCCAGAGCCGAAGATAGATGTAGCTCAAGCCCAAACAAACCCAAACCATGAAATTGTTTATTCGGTCCGTTTCGTACTCGGCTGCCCCAGGGATCTCAACCGAGACCCGGCACTCAAAATCGCATCAGATGATTGGTAACGCGTTCTTGTCTCGGACTTGGAAGGTAACTAGGCTTAGTTTTTAGTATAGGCAAAGTGTAAACTGCAAAGATGAAAGCAACAGCAAGCAAGCAACAAGCCCGAAATATGTGTAAACATAGTTTTTATGTGAGATACTTGGATTATGATGATTTAAAATATACAAATACCACAACACACAAATACACAATTACACTTAATAAAAATCGATAAAAAAAAACAGAGAAGAATGTTTCCTACCAACCCGTGTAATCTTAGGTGAAGGCCATTTGTAACCCACTTTGGAGAAGCAACCCCCAGTCCCACAACACAGACACACACACACCCAGAAATATATATATATATATATGTCAAACAACTTGAAATATATGATTGTAAAGATGTGCAAATGCGAAACCCGAACATCAATTTCATGTTTACTTTGGAATTCGGTATGCATGTAAATCAATTCAGATAAGATAAGGCTAAACACGGTGACGATGACGACTGGTGTCGTCGTCGGTCTGTCCAATGAATATAGATGGCTCATAAGTCAGACAGTAACCCCAAAGTTTACATAATGTCACCCATTCGAGCATTCATTTGTTTGTCCAGTCTAGCGTGGGGGCATCGACCTCTAAAAGTAGATTAGTGAGTCGCTTGAGCCAGAGAGTTTCTAAAAATTCATATTTTATTATATCCAAACTTTCGACTCGTTCTTAATTACCCCACACACCTGTTGGCCGACTATTGATGTGCATTTAAATTCGGTGGGTAGTTGATTAATAAGATTTAATACTTAGTTAGATACTAAACTCCCAGCGGTGGCATTAAAGCAGTTTAGCCTGTCGTTAAAGCCTTATGAATGCTCGTTCCGATCCATAAATCACCGACACCGTTGTTATTTTGAGTCTGCGACTCACTGCAACCGGCTTGGCACGTGGTTAAGATTCTATATAAATCGGACTGCCAACATGAACAACTAATGTTTCTTTGATAGTTTTGGGGATCTGGGAATCTCACACGAAGACGGATACAAATTGCCGGTCTTCGCCTGCCGGTTGTCGCCCATTCATCAAACTCTCGAGCATAAAGAGCTTAATGGCGCTGTTGAGAGCGCCAGATCAGAAGATAACAGAACCCCGATATGAATTATTCATATTTATGTGGGAATGGGGGGGATATTCTGGCAACTAACTGGCGGCTCGGATGCAGCGGTAGCAGGTTAACAAATCGATTCATTTACATGGCACGAACTCGCACTAATCTCTTGATGCTTGGATATACATGCTTTCCAAGGCCGGAACCGAATTGGGGGATTAATTTGAGGCGAGCATCAATCAGCAACTTGTTTCGGTGACATTAAACGGTGTCAACTCAATTTGGTGGTTTATTAGTCTGGTTACAGAAAGGCGCTCTTGGCGGAGTCTCCGAGTCGGTCAATATTATGCAACGGCCTTAATTAGGCGACCACATGCAAATGAACGGCGACAGGCGGGCAATCTTCTCGTGGATTATTGCCCGAAAAGCGAAAGTCGTTCTTAAAGACAAGGTCGCGCAGATCAGAAACGGAGATCGTGGATCGGTATGGAGTAGTATCAGAAACGGAGATCGTAGATCGGTATGGAGTAGTATCAGAAACGGAGATCGTAGATCGGTACGGAGTAGCATGACATTTTCTATAACAAAACGTAGTCGGGCCAAAAGTGAGCTGCTGATGAAAGCTGACATTTGGCGGATCATTAGCATAGAAAACATGATCTCGACTAGTTATGCAGTCCATAAATCTTAGATTATTTCGCAGAGAATTCTTAAAATGTTTCCAAAGCAACGTTTTCGGTTTATACACTGAAAATAAAAGATATAAAGAACTTCGATTGGTTGCCTTGTGGTTTCTATTTCCAGAATAAGAGATTTCGTAATTAGGAAAATATAAAAAATGCATTACTCACAGTTTCTGAAGAATATTGAATTCTTAAAACATGTTTTCAGTGCATCCGAATTTCCCAATGGATACTACTTTTAGTTTACCTTGAAAACATTTAATAATAATACTGTTTTAAAAACTTCATTAATTAGAGTTTTCATTAGAGGCTTGACATAGGATTCTACGAAGGTGCGAGCAAGACGACTATACGCACTTTCAATTTATGCACATTAATGTATTAATCTCTCA
>JAEIIF010001924.1:0-10203 GCA_018874455.1 Drosophila trapezifrons
GCGGTATTAAAGTAAGAAATTCGGTCTTCGATTTTTTCGGTCATTTTTTTCTGGGTGATGAGGTTTAAATTTTATAAAATTTACAAGACTTTGAGTTATTCAATTTATTTTTATTACATTTATTTATATTTATTAGATAATTCTTAGAAATTGTCGGCGAAGGGGGAAATCCAGTAGTAATATATTATTTACTTTTCGCTTTTATTAAAAATAATAATCTCTTGATCCCAGTGTCCCCTTAAGTCCGCTCCTGATTTGTTTAGCATAACTCCATGCCGCTGGCCGCCGAACGGAGCAGAGGAAGCGCAAAAAATCTCATAATTGCAAAGCAGTTTGCCGCAGGTGCGCCACCCGCCCTGGATGTGGATGTGTACGTAGGATGTGGATGCTCCGGGGATGGGTATGGGGGATGGGGGATGTACCTGGGACCCTGGACAGAGGACGCCAGATGAGCAGCTCTGATAAAGCAGCGAACTGAACGTAAGTAGGTGTGTTGTTGCTGTTGCCGTTTGCCTTGATGTTTCAGAGGCAGAGAGAGAAGAGTTCAGAATCTTTATAAAAATTATAAAACGATTTTTGTTCTAAATTTAATATATATTGATTTTAAATAATTAATTATAATATTTTAGTTTATAATATACATTAGTAGTACATTTTGTAAGGGGTTATTTCATTGAGAAAATGAAAGTTTCATGCTTGAACAGTTGATTACATAGGGGGGTAATTCCGTAACTTGCGTCATTTGTATTTCTGTAGCTAAATAGAGTGCTAAACTTTAAGGAGAGAGATTAATACACTTTATTTAATAAAACTTAAGAAATATATTTTTGATATTTTATATTCTATTAATATTTCTCACTGTGCTCAAGTTGCAACATCCGATGGCAGCGACTTGGTCTCGTTCTCGTATTTAATGCATTTGATCCTTGATGCTGTTGAAAATGAACTGAGCCCGAACATGCAATCAAGTTGAGTTGCCTTCTCCCCGGCTCCCTGCTCCCCTGCTTCTCCTCCTCGTTGGAACTTAGGAACCTATCGGGGCAATTTCATGAATGAAAACTCCGGCTCGTTTGGGGAGTTTGCATGTTTCGGCTCTCGATACACACGCACACCCACTCATGATGGGGATTTCTGATGGGGATTTTCTGAGCTAGCAACATTTTGCCAAAGCCGAAGCCAAAGTCGAAGTCGAAGCCAGTCTGAAGCTGTGGAGGCTATGGAGCTATGGAGCTGTGGAGCTGCAGCTGCAGCGCATTAACCTCGAATCGAAAACTCCTTCTGCTGCCTGCCTGCCTGCGAGACGGGCAAGCAAAATATTTACCAAAGTGATTAAGATGCCTGAGTAATTTTTAACACAATTACGCTGCCAAACAGACGACGCTGGAGTTGGACTTGGAGCTGGAGTTGGAGACGGAGCTGGAGTTGGGGCTGGCTGCGTTGCTACCTCACTTACACCGCAGCCGCAACGCCACAACGCCACGATTGCCGGTTGCTGTTGCTGTTGCTGTTGCAGCTGCAATGCTGCTTATGACCAGGCACAGGCTGCAATATAAACTGTGGCATTGTCTGACTGTCTCCCCTTGGAGTCTCCCCTTATATTTTTCGAACACCCAGCGACTTGTGTGTCTGTGCCATTAGCACTGCCACACTAGGCTGGCTTTAATCGTAGCGAGGCGACTTCGCAGTCGGCTCCAAAACACAAAAAGGCCAAGCCGGAGCAAAACCAAGGCGGGTGTTCACGCATCACTGTTTTTTGACAGTCTTCTTTTATTTTTTATCTCGTAGTTTTTTTTTTTTTTGCCCAGACACTCGTCTATCCTCATAGCTGTGATTTATCGAATTTATGAAGTTTTGGCAGGTGTTGAGCCCATGTTGCCGCATCCCCTGGCACACAAAATGATGTTGCCCCATTCGACGCACGACAACCTGCAAAAAGTAGAGTCGTGCCGCATTTGGTTTAGTTTTCGGGGGCTTCGTGTGGCACGACTTTTTGCCTCTTTCTGCCCCGGAGAGTTAAGTTAGTGGCGTCCATTCCCATTGAGGCTGCTGCCGCTGCTATGGCCATGTGCACCAAAGCACCAAAGCACCGATGCGCAAATGCACAAAGAGCCGGGCCATTTGTACAAAATATTTGTCAACGCGGCACTGAACAAAACAAATTGGCGGGGAATTTTAAATGAACTTTGTAGCTAGATTTTTAGTTAATAAGTTGGGAATCTTTTAGTTTGCATGAACTTAAAACAGGTTGAAGTCTGGGTGGTTAATAGAGGCATAATATATATAAGTATATTTAATTTTGAGCTCTAAAAAAGCTGGTATGCTGGGAAAGGTTAATTTTATTTCAAGTAAAAAATAATATACTATTTTAAAAGTTTTAGTTTAGATCATTAAATGATTCTCTTCCACATATTAATTCATTCTTTTATTATATATTATATATATTATATACCTTGTTTAAAACAGTATTTTTTGTATAAAATATATCTGCTTTGAACTTAATGTCTGAATATTAAAATATACTTTAAACTTTGACAACAACCAACGACTTCTCACACATTTTATTATTTGATATATAATTTCTTTACAAAAAATACAAATTATTAGTTACACCTTCCGACTTAACCAGGAAACTAATATTAAATTTATTTATAATAGATTTCCCGCTTAGAACCAAAAAGACTGCTTAATAATAACACCTTTTTAAAAGCTCTTTTGATATAGTTTAAAGCGATATTTTTTGCCATTATCCAAAAAGGAAACATTAAATAAATGCTTTAAAACTAGTAATTCCACAATACCCTCTAGGGCCTGCTATTAAGCCATATTGCCCAACAAATTACTTGACTTTTTTGCTGACTGTGCGAAGTGGGGAAAATCGTCTAAGGATCCGCCGCTTAGCGTGAAAAGGGGTAAAAGGCCACAACTCCAACTCCTGGCTAAGAGGCTAATTTCCTCATAGCCAACTCTGGTCACCGCCGCCTCCTCGCCCCTCTCGGTGGCTCAATGAAAATGAAAATGAGCTCGGCACGCGTTGCCATGGCGCACGACTGGAAAATTGCAGAAGCCGCTTGGCTGCACTTGCGAAAAAGGGGAAGCTTTTCGGTTCGGGGTCGGAGTTGGAGTTGTAGTTGGCGGGTTCCCTCTTTGCCACTTTCCAGTGGTGTCCCGGCCACGTGTTGCGCATGCGCTCGCGCCCCTCGAGCTCTGGGGTCCAAGTCGGGCTCTGGACATGAGCACGACGCCCTCAGCGTTTGTTTGTCAGGGTCGACTGCGTTGCAAGTTGGCGAGCTGAGCTGAGCTGCAAGTTGCAACTCGAAACTGCCGCATCGTGCAGCGGCAGTTGCAATTGTTCTTTCCTTCAGCGATGTGGCGATGGCGATGGCGTGAGGCGCAGGCACAATACACAGCAACACTAGCTTTAGTACACTCTTAAAAAAAAGTATCCAAGAAATTATTGAAAAAGTGTAGGAAGATGAAATACCTATAATAAAATTTAATGAATTTTTTTAATACGTTTTGCAAGAGTATTTTCTTTTAAGTATTACTTAAATATTAGCAAAATTATATTTCTTATAGATATATTTTGTTAATATTATTTATTCTAATGAAAAGTACTTTTCCCCGAGTGCATCAACTGCAGCAACACTATCCCCAACAGCAACAGCAACCACACTGGCAACACCTTCACTCTCTTTGGCTGCGATATCGCGATGATGTATGGTCATGGTTGCCCCCGTGCCCCCCTTCTGCTCCCTGGTAGGCCCCCCCTTTGCCGGATTGTAGGCGTCAACTCACGTTTATGCTTTGTAGACATTATCGCGCCTGTTTATCTTTAAATTGCAAGTAAATTACTTTCGGCTCGCACAGCGGATGATAAATTGTCTGGGCCGCGTTGAAGGCTCTGACGGATGCAATGAGCCCAAATCAGGGGCGGGGTGGGGCTTAGAGGGGGTGAAAATGGGAAAAGTATCTATCTAGCACCTCCAATTATTCGCTGGTTAAATTTCACAGATTCTCACTCGCTTATGCGAAGATTTCGTGAGCCAGCTTAGCGGCTAATAAATTTCAAATTGCATTATGGCTAATAGAAGGGGATGACTAAGCCGATTGATTAAGGTAATATCGGAAATAGTGAAAATTGTACATCATTTGAAGGTTTTTTAAGTGAGAAAAATATTAGAAAACATGAAGAAATATGATTTTGTATTTTAAAGAATTTGCTAAAAGAAGCTGCTTACTTTATATCAATTAGTGTGGGTTGGCTCTTAGAGTTAAACTTAAATTCCGGATTTTATCTTTTTAAATGTTCACCCGTTTTTATTCGAGTTTGTTTCTTTTTTTTCGTTAACTAAACTTAGTTCTTAATAAATAATCAACAATAAACAAGCGTTTGGCTAATCGGGGTTTGGATGGGCAATGGATTTTATGGGGGAATCTCTCAGTAATGGGTATCGGTGATCCAGACCTTGCCGTACTTGCCGTGAAGGGCGTGCTTGGCAAAGGACAGGAGGTTCGAGTGAGTGTGGACATCCAGGTGAGCTGGCACCACCGTCTTGTGGTGCACAATGGCGGCATGGGAGTCATGGTGATGGTGGTGCACCAAAGGAGCGGAGTAATAACGAGTAGAGTGGTAGTGATGAGGCAGCTCCTCATGGTACACAGTGGTGGGCAGGGACTCCAAATGGTGATCGAAATGATGATCCAAGTGGTGATCCAAGTGATGATCATCATGATGCACAATGGCGGCACTGTGTCCCAGATGAATCCCATCCGAATGATGAATCTCGGCGTCCACCAAATGAGGCAGATCCGCGTGGTGATAGCCATGATGATGGTCCAAGTGGGGCAGTAATCCAGCCTGAGCCACGGCCACCAAGGCCAAAATGCACACGAAGGACTGTGTTTTATGAAGGGAATTTTATTAGAAATTTATAAGAGCAAGTTTTCAATGTTTCAATTTAACAGAAATATTTTCTCCGAAAAATACGATAAAGGATATAAAAGTTAGTCCTATTACCTTCATTCTGAGAGATTCCTGGCTTAATTTGAGGGTTAATCCAATTGCTATGCTGTCCGGCTTTGCCTGCTGAACTGTTGTCTGTTGACTGTGGCCAAAACCCATCGAACCCTATCAATTTATAGGAGGATCCCCGCCACCAAAGACAATTCAAACGAAATCGAAACTGAAGCCGACACCGAAATCGAAATCGTCGCAGAGGACGTGATAAGAATTAATGAGTTCGCGTGAGGTCTTCCCTCATTATGTAAGGGGAGTGAGTGAACCGGGCCGCAGTCAACAAACCCTAAGTAGGTGCCGCTGCCCATCCGATCGATGTCATAATTTTATGGCCCACAGCCCCAGTGCAATGGTTAATGAATCGCCAGCTAGCCAACTCCCACTACTTGGCCATTTGGCAATTCCGAGTGTAGTGAAAGCACAAAACCCTACTGACCAACATTTACCTGGGGCCTGGACGTGAGCAGTCCAAATATTTGGCAAACATCTCCGGGGCTGAGAGGTGCGAAAATGTGATCGACGCAACTCGCAGATCCCAAAATCGCGATGTGTGGGTGCTGGTGCCGTTGGCAAACAGAAAAGGTGCCAAAAATACCTGGAACCCGCCTTGTTGGAGGATCAACAGACGCGTCGCGTCGCGGTCGGCGTAAAGAATCAATTGGACGCTAATTGAATATATCACTCCCACAAGATGCCAATTAGAGGCTTCCTAGCCCACAGTCATAGTCGGAGTCACAGCCACTGCCACAGTCAAGGTGGTGCGAAATTGTTAAATAAACACCACTGGCTAGGCTGGCTGGCTGAGCTCATTAAAATCTCTTGCTGAATAAATTATATATTAATTGAATAGCAAATTGAGCTCTTAAGAAGAGGTGGCAGATAAACATATAGGGGCATAGCGATACATCATATGAATCGTTTCAGTTGAGTAATTTTATTAACTAAGCTTGTAATTAGGAATTAGCTAATAAATCAACAGAGACTTAGTCACTTTCAAGGTATTTTAATACATTTTAATAACTTACATATGTTTTGTCTTTATAAATAATAACAAAATAGGCTTGTAACTTTTAATAAATTCACTTCAATAAATGGTTTAGTTATACACCAAATTATTAAGCTATTATAAAACATTTTAAACCTCTTTTTGATTTTTACCTATTGTAACTTTATTTAAAAATTCACAAAATATTTATTTACTTTATAAAAATAAACTAATTATCTGATATAAAAAGCCTCAATATTTATTTAAATATACCCATTTTATTATTTCCATTATAAATTGTTTTATTAATATTTTCGTACTATATTACCTTAAAAGGAAACCCCTCTCTCCAGTCAGTAGCTTATTTCAACCGCTCAAAAATGGAGTTAGTATTTCCACACACACAATTCCCCTCGCTGGAATAATTCACTCCGATTTTATGGATTTGCCAACTCGATGGTGAGTTAGTTTCCCAATCCCAGGCCAAGTCCCTGGACTGCCTGCCCGACTTCCTGTCAACGACGTGCCGGCGAAAAACACGTTCCATAAGTCAGCCCCGAGAAACATGAATAAATCAGACTGATAAGAGCACCGCCGAACCACCGAAACCACCTGCTGGGATGTGGGTCAGCCTGCAGCTAATTACATAATAATTTGGTCAATCAAACGCTGCCGTTAATGAGCCGCACTGTATGCAGGTGACACGGAGCCCAACTCCATCGAACTTGGAAAACGGGCGAACTGAACCCACGTGCTACGTGCGAGCAACTTGAAATGCCAGACAGGTGTCGTTCGGCCAAAAAATAAATAAATAAAAACCCAGTACACGGCGGTGCGAAATTTGTATTTGGGGTTCAAAAGCGCGTTTGCAATTTGTAAACATCTGACAAATGGTCTAAATAAAAGTTAAATGTTCTAGCGCTGGGAAATATATCAATTCTGGGAGGTATAAATCTTTCCTTATGTCCAAAGAAAAGGAAAAGTTTTCAAGGGAATCTAAAAATAATGGAATAATAATTTATTGCTCTTCCTCCATAAAATTATATTCCTTTAAAGAAAATGTTGTCGTGAGTTTACAATAACATGTATTCAGTTAAATATAAGCATAAATATATTTTAAAAATGTTTTCAGTAATAAAAACACAAAGCAAAGAGTTTCAGCAGACACCTAAAGTCGTAAAAATCAAAAGAAATAATGTATAAAAAGGCAGTTAAAATGAATATAAATAAAATATAATTTATGTGGCTTTTTTCACATCTTACTGACACCTTATGGAATATTTTTTTAAAAAGTTTGAGGATAATATAATCGCATAAAATTCAATGGAAGATTTTATCAAAACCGGCTTAATATAAATCTTTTAATCTTTTTTAGCCATCAAATGTGGATTTAATTGGCTAAAACTCTGGTCAAAACAAGAAACTAAGCCAGAGCAATACCACATTTATTAGTAATAAAATTAAAAAGACTTTTGCTGAAAAAAGTATATGTTTAAAATATGGTGAAGCTAAGAAAAATTTGTGTTTTAAAAAATAAAAGGCTTTCTTACATTAAATAATTCCGAATAATCTAAACAAGACTAGGTAATCATTTCGCAAATATATATCCCATCGGGGCAATCAAGAGGGAGGCATAACAAAAGCAGAGCAGCGCCGCAGTGAAATTAAAAATGAAAATAAAAATAAATAAACTATAATTTATGCGACGTCACCGCACTGGTCGCTGTAATTGAGTGCATCGTTAGCCGGTTGATGGAGCGGAGACTGGGGAACGAGCTGGGATGGGTTCCGCGGGGGGACTGGGTGAAGGTGGTGGTCTGCATTAGCTGCCACTACCGATGCCAACAACTAATTTAATGCCAGCGGCAACAGTGGCAGCGACGGCAACATGTCAACAGCAACGCCTGACCAAGGATGAGTGGGAAGAGCTGCCAAACTGGTGGGAAAAGTGAGGAAAATCGGCGGGAAAAATCACTGGGGATATGGGGGAAAAGGGGGATGTACACTTTGCATACTTAATGTCTCGCTGGCACCAACAACCACAACAAGAACGACCCACCACCCCATTGTGGGCAGATATTTTATGAATCTGCGGCTGAAATCATTTTTGCCACACATTCGCCTCGCCTCGAACCACAAATCAGCGGAATGAGAAATTTGATGGTAATTAATATTGTAAGCGAAATTAATGGCAATGCGACACTGCACGGCACTATATATACTATATCTACTATGCTGAAAAACACATATAGTGCTGCGAGAGTGCTTTAGACAATTGGAACACTTCAGCTGGGGATGGCAATCACAGAATTTGTGGGATCGAGGGAAGAGATCAAAAGCGGTCTTCCATCATTCTGCGCATATTTTTCTGCCAACTAAATGGGTTCATAAATAAATTGTAAGGCTAAATTAGAGTTGATTTAAGGGGAGAGAAATTTTTGAGAAGTATTTATATAAATATTTATGATACTGAGTCATTCTTTTACAAGTAAAACGTTGAATTAAAGTTTATTTAACTGTGCTACAATTACTATAGGTTTTCTTCCCTGTAATTATCATTTGATTACTACATTGATACATATAATCTCCCATTATCATTACCTCAAAGATATACCCATTCCATATCCTTTACCCTCTCCACCAGAGCTACTCCCCACATTGCTTCCAGAATTAATTTCGCAATCATCAATGGGAATAGGGATATAGGGGGAAATACAACAATATATGGGATAATCGCCTGATTGGCTGCTACCTTGATTACCCTTCCTGGGAATCTTCTTCATCATCAAGAGCGGTAGCTATTCAACTCCCCCCGACTTGCCATATTTTTGCAGGTGTTTCACGTGGCACTGTGCCAATTTGTAAGCGAATATTGTTTTCGCTTTGGTCCAGTGCACGATTTTTAATCATTACGAAGGCGATCTTCATATGAGGCTGCCCGTCTCCTCATCTGTGTTTCTCAGTCTCTCTCTCTGCCCCCGATCGGCGAGATACAAATTGCCTGGCCGAGAGCTGGTAGTTCAGCTCAATCCCCGCTCGATTATTGCATTTTCGCCAGGTAATGAAGTTCAACAAAAAGTTAATCGGAAAAGCACAGGCCCCGCAACTAAATAGACAAATGATACGGAACGGAAGCTGCTCCAGACGCCCGGCGGTTTCTCTCTCCCCTGCTCCTCGTTTCCCATCTGATCACCTGTATTTTTCTATACTCCTCCGCTGGCTTCTCTTTGTATGCACTCGAAGAAAAATACTACTTGAATTGGTTATCTATTCTGAATAAATATTATTATGGAATTCTATGTGTTTTTATTTTTTTTCCAAAGTCTAAAACCTTATTTTCAGAAATTAATTTTGTTTTAGAAAACGAACTGTAAACCTAAGATTGACAAATTAATATGTAATTAAGTCAAAGGGTTTCAAAACATTTCTTAAGCTTTTATACAATTAATCAATTATCCGAAAAAGTTAGTAAGGATGTAATCCTACTCTGTTCTATATTAGAAATTGTATATACTTTAAGTTATACTATTTATAATTCTTTTGAGATTATATTAGTATATTTATTTCTCTTCTGATTTTATAAATATATTTTTGATGTATTTTTTTGGGATACAATTATTATATGTTCTAGTATGTTATATCTATATTTTTCTCTCTCTGCATTCTTTCTTCTGGCCAATTGTGCGGTGGGCTTTGCTTGGCACATTAGCGGCTATAAATTGTCTTAATGCCCGCACACAAATGCAGATCTGCAGAGCCACAAAAAAAAAAAAACAGAATCTGGAGTGCACTGGGAGGAGCAGCGATCGCAGGAGCGAGGGGCACCACACACAAACACCTTGAATGGCGGCAAAGATCAGACTCGAGATTCAGGCGAGAGTTGCGAACTTTAGCCAGGCAGCAACGCGATTGTCTCAGTCTCAGTCCCAGTCTCCGTTGCAGTCTGCACTCTGATTCAGATCTTCATACATGATCATATAACAAGAGGGCAAAGGAGGACGAAGAGGATCGAAGCGGGTAATACCCATTAAAATATTTGTAAGAAATTAATATATAATATTTTTTCATACAATAACTTTGGGTTGATTTTAATTCTAATGATTTCGATTTTTTCTCGATGTTTACATGTGCTGATCGTTCTTATTCGCCCAACCAAGTGACCGTATCCTTAATCTTCAAAATCTAGCTTAAATCTATCGGT
>JAEIIF010001937.1:0-31866 GCA_018874455.1 Drosophila trapezifrons
AAAAGAGTCAGATTGAACTCAGAAATAGGGCACATAACGTGCGACCGCTTTCATAGAAAAAAACGATCTTTTCTGACTCTATTTTTGGCACATAATGAATGTAAATTCTCTTCAAAAATCCTACGATTTGCTTCCTGGCTACTTAGTTTAACTCCGAATATGCTCTAACAAAATAACTTTTATAAACCCTAGTTGAAAAAGCAATAATATGGTTCGAAAACGCATAATTATGAGCGCTCTTAAATTTGTTTGCTGGGGTACTAACCGAACATATGTTTGGGTTGGCTCTGCAGCCCTGGTCGGCAAACGGCGGCAAATTGCATTTCGCGTGTTTTCACAACATTGTTGTGTTTGTTTGTAAATCCACGCGAAATGAGCGAGAAAAACGGCAAGGAGGATCTGAAGCGCAGTGCGCCAGCGGGAGAGGATGAATCTCAGGCGGAAGCACCAACGGTGGCCGAGGATGAGGGCGAAGATGACGCCTGGATAGGACCAATGCCTTCGGAGCAAAGTGCCCCTGTGCCAGCCAAGAAGAAGAAAGGTAATAGAAAGCGAATAAGCATAAATATGCATAACTATATCCTTAATTATAGTGCTGCCCTACGAGCACATCTTCCTGGAGAACCTGCCCAACGCCGAGAGCTACGAGAGGAGCTATATGCATCGCGATGTCATCACTCATTTGGTGTGCACACGAACGGAATTTGTAGTGACTGCCAGTTTGGATGGACACATCAAGTTCTGGAAGAAGGGCGAGCTGGGAATCGAGTTCGTCAAGCACTTCCGCAGCCATCTAGGTGCGTATTTGCCACACAAATAATGTATTTTTGTTGACTAATCAATAATAATGCCACCATCAGTGCCCATCAAATCGCTGACCACCAATGACAGTGGCACCCTGCTCTGCTCGGCGTCCACGGATCAGACGGCCAAGGTCTTTGATGTGGTCAACTTCGACATGATCAACATCATTCGGCTGGGCTACACACCGCAGTGCAGTGAGTGGATAAGCGGACCAGGAGATGCTGTCCAAGCATTGGCAATGTAAGTAGACCGAAGTAGCCCTCAGGATAAGTTGTAATGATGCCTCTTTCCTGCCAGAGCGGATTCGGAAACCAGCTGCATACACATCTATGATGGACAAGGTGGCGGCGAAGTGCTACACACACTGGAGAAACTGCACTCGGCTCCGGTGTTGGCCATGTGCTTGAATGTGGCCATGGATACGGTCATATCAGTGGATCGCAACGGCATCTTGGAGTACTGGCAGAACTCGAAGTACGACTACAAATTCCCCCAGCGCCTGGTTAACTTTGACTCCAAACTGGACACAAGTAGGGCATATTCTCAGGATTTACCTATTTCGTATTTAATTCTCATTATTTTTCTTTCAGGTCTTTTCGAGTTCGCTAAGCAGAAGACCCAAGTCACGGGCTTGGCAGCCTCGCCAGATGGAAAGCGATTTGCAGCCATTTCCACGGACCGCAAGGTGCGAGTCTTTCAGTTCAATACGGGCAAGATGATCCGGGTATTTGATGAGGCGCTCTCCACATACACCCAAATGCAGCAAACTCAGCACGCCCTGCCCAACATGGAGTTCGGCAGAAGGTGGGTAATACTACTTGTAAATAATTGAGTCATTTAACCACGAGTTTCTTTTGTAGAATGGCAGCCGAACGGGATCTGGAGAAGACGGCCCAGAACACTACCCTCAATATACTGTTTGATAGCACTGGTAACTTTCTACTCTATCCCACCATGCTGGGCATCAAGGTGATCAACGTGGTAACGAATCGATGCGTAACTATTCTGGGGAAAACGGACAACATACGGCCACTGCAGGTGGCTCTTTTCCAGGGACGAATCAAAAGGCAAAAGGCTGCCATAACGCTGGAACAGGAGGCGAGCGAGAATCCGGCTTTACAGAATATTTTAAATGATCCTACCGCCTTTTGCACAGCTTACAAGTTAGTTTATACCATTATCTGCTATAATTTGTATTTAAATACCCATTTAATTTGAAAATTAGGAAAAATCGCTTCTACTTGTTCAGTCGAAGATTGCCCTCGGATCTGCAGGATGTCGATCGTGATATCTTCAACGAGAAGCCCTCGAAGGAGGACATTATCGCGGTCCCAGAGGCCACAGGTATTCGATAATTAACTTATTTATGTCGTGATCAATTACTAACCACTAACCACTTTTTCCTGCCACGCTAACACTTTCAAGACGAAGGTTATCAGTGTTGCTTTTTAAGATTTATACATATATTTAATGCAAAATGCTTAACTCATTTTAGTGGTTCAACGTATTTATGAAAATGTGGTTTTACATACCACCAAAGGCGATGTTCATATGAAGCTGTTCTTCAAGGAGGTTCCGAAAACCGTGGAAAACTTTTGTGTTCATGCAAAGAATGGGTAAGAGCTTTAGTTAAAGATTCGAATTATAAATCTTAATCATGAGCTCTCTATAGGTACTATAATGGCCACATATTCCATCGAGTGATCAAGGGCTTTATGGTGCAAACGGGCGATCCTACCGGCACGGGCACTGGGGGAAAATCTATTTGGGGACATGATTTCAAGGACGAATTCGTGGCGAGTTTGAAACATGATCGTCCTTATACGGTTAGCATGGCGAATGCGGGTCCAAACACAAACGGCAGTCAGTTCTTTATAACAGTTCTGCCCACGGTAAGTGGTATCAATGATTTTAATAATAATAATTATTACAACATTCGAATTCCAGCCTTGGCTTGACAACAAGCACACGGTTTTTGGACGCGTGTTTCGCGGCATGGAAGTGGTTCTCAACATCTGCAATGCAAAGGCAAACCCCAAAACGGACAAGCCCTACGATGACATTAAAATAATTTCCATACATCTTAGTAATTAAGCAGAAATTGTAAATAAATAATTTTGAATTTCCCACTACGATTTTTTACCTCAAATATACCGTTCTTGTTTTTAGTATTTTCTTGAAACTTTGGTATTTTGTGTATAACCGCAACTCGGCCCTCCAAACAGCTGTTTTTGCATTCGTCGGTGTTTCTTTTGTTCATAGTATTCTTTTAAAAGCATAAAAGTAGGGCAAATAGACTAATAGAAGTATTGTCTTATTCATCAGCCGTTTCCATAACATTAGCTAGTTACCTATTAGTATTTAACAGCGTATTTAACAGCTCAAGTAGATAGGGTTTACTTTTGCGAATAATGCGGGCTTCTGCAATATGAGGAGTTTTGTTTATGCTTGAGGAAAAAAACAAAGAACCCAAAACCGTAGCTGACGAGTCATTTGTGCGTATCCGATAATCTATAACTGTCTATAGGAGCTATAATAGGTTTTGCCCCAGATTTCCAGCGCCATTTATTTGCGATTGTGTTCAAACAAGGTATGTACATACGTATTAATTTAATTGGTCCCGCATATGGAACAGCTTCTTATCAGCCAATTGTGGGCCCTAAAGTTAGTCATACTCAGAGCCTCCAGATAAAATCCTTGATTTCAGTAAGGAAAACATGAGCTAAGATCAGAAACAGCCACTTGCCGTCATGTCACAAAGCGATCCAGTCGATGTTCGCAGTGCCGCCCAGCTTATTTTGACCAATGCGCGGCAGGGAAACACCGCCTACAACATGCAGTACGATATGTGTGAGTATTACTGCACATAATAATCATAATTCCTACTTAAACTTCGCAATTCCAACTGTATTTCAGCACGAGCACATTCCATCAACCTGATTACAGAGGATTTCCTGGCCGGCTACATGCAGGATGGTCGCATGTCTGTGGTGCGGCGATTCTTCTGCCTGTTCGTTACATTCGATCTGGTCTTCGTCTCTCTGCTCTGGCTCATTTGCATTGTGGTATGTGAGCGATTTATTCCAATGAGATTCGATAGAGGAGAGTCAATCCGTGCCCTTCGTTTTACAGATCGATGGAGACAATATATTCAATGCCTTTCGCAAGCAGATCTTGGAGTACACCATCTACAAGTCTCTCTTTGATGTGGTGGCCATTGCTATTTGCCGCTTCGTGGTGCTCATCTTCTTCTATGCCATATTGTACATTAATCACTGGTCTATCATAGCGGTGGGTTTCAGATCACTAATTAATTTCTAGGTTTAAAACTACAGAGACTACACTGAATGAATTTAATGTCTTATGCTTATTCACCTCTTTTTGCAGCTCTCTACAAGTGGGTCTTGCTTGTTCCTTATCTCCAAGGTGTTTGTGTTCGATGTAAGATTGAAGATAATTCCTATCTAAACTGATTTTCCACTGACAGCTCCTCACTCTCCTCTCCGATTTAGTGGCTGCAAACCAAGCAACAAGTATTCGAAGTTATTCTCATAATTACTTCGTTTATTCTGGCTTGGGGCGAAGCCTGGTTCCTGGACTGCCGGGTTATTCCACAGGAGCGACATGCCCAGCACTATTTCCGATGTAAGAATGCGAATCTTTAACTCACACTATTGTTTATAATTGAATATGTTATATGTTTCAGCCATGACGTCGACGAATGATCGCACACCCTTGGTGCAGCCAGCCATTTTGACTGAGAACGAACGGCCGCCGCAAAGTGTAACTGATTTCTATTCACCCATGGACACGGCCCGACACTCCGACGAGGAGGAAGAGGAGGTAAGCTATTCATGAATGCGCATTTCTCAATCGGAATAAGAAAGTGGGAGTGGGGACTCTATAAAAGAAGCTGTCCGGATGGTGGAAGCACCATCAGCAAAAGTAAACTGTTCAGATGAGATCGGTAGTTGTGTTTCGATTTTCTTTCCCAGCTAATCTCTCTTATTGGTTTGGATTTCAGGATGAAGAGTACAACCAAATGGGCTTGGACTGCCTGCGAAAGGCGTATGCGATCATCGAGTCCAGTGACTGGAAGATGGAGAAGGTGACCCACAAGGGCGACACCATACACAGCACCCAACGGGAGAAGATTGGCAAGGTTTACAAGTTGACAGCACGCATCAAGTATCCAGCAAAGGCTCTGATGGAAGATCTATTCTATCGCATTGAAGACTGTCCCAAGTGGAATCCTGCGCTGCTGGAGTCAAGAATTGTGCGAGTGAGTCTTCGGAAAGCGTTTAAATGAAGATCCTCAGCTAATATGAAGTATATTTTCCAGAAAATCAACTCCTACACCGATATAACCTATCAGGTGTCCATTGGCGGTGGAGGTGGCATGGTTAAGAGCCGCGACTTTGTCAACTTGCGTTCGTGTCGCTTGTTTTACAATGGCAAACTTTGCGATGACGATGAAGCCGCACAGCTGAGCAGCGACGATGATGACAATAGTCCTCTCAATCGCTCTTGCGAGGGCAGTGTGAGCACCCTTTCCGATGGGGAATCGCACACACCGCTCCCTGGCAGCGTATCCAGTTGCAAGGCCAAGTTTCCCAGCTCATCCACAGGTCCCGCAACGCCATTCGACACCCTGGGCAACAGTTTGGGGGCCAAGAGCCTGGGTCCTATTCTAAACTTTGAGGAGGAGCCACCGCCACTGGATCAAGACGAGTTCGAGGATGCCAAAGAGAAGGTCGATGAGGCAGAAGCAAAGCCCAGTGTTCCAAGCGTGGGCAAGACCAAGGACAAGGTTTGGGTTAGCTCAGCGAGTAGTGTGCAATATGCTGGAGTTCCGCCCTCGTCCAAATACACGAGGTAATGCTTACAAATTGTTGTAAGAGCCCCCTTTTAATTTTGATTTCCAATTGCAGAGGTGAGAATATTGTGACTGGGTTTGCCTTCCGCGAAATCGTTGGCAAGTCGGACAGCTGCATTGTGGAATGGGTGCTGTGCTTGGACCTGAAAGGCTACATACCACGCTATGTCCTGGATGCTGTTAGTACCCCTTATCCTTAGCCATTTGCATATTTATTGATTTGGAATTATTTGCAGGCCCTCACCTCCTCCATGACCGATTATATAACCAATCTGCGCAAGCATGTCAACGAACTGAGGCACCGGGGGCGTGGCCGTGTCCCCAGGACCCACTAGTTAATCCGCGGAGTAGCCAGGAACTGTATTTTAACTTTAATCCGATTGTATCTCAGAAGAGTGGGCCATCCCCAGCTTAGTATCTATTAGAATATTTCAATAATTTCGAAGCAAGAGCGAGGAGTTCAGTGCTGTTAGTTTATTGAGTATTGTATGATGTATATGTATGGCATAAGTATGTAACTATGTACGTATATGCTGCACGGCTTACACTATAAATTTTATACATGACTTTTCTAACGTCCGGCCTTTCCACACATTCAGTCGCAGGTGCAGGCGCAGCACCTGCCACCCACCTGTAGCTGGTGTACGAGTCGTAGGCTTGAGATCAGTTCTTGGAGGCGCTGTCGCAGGGCGTGTTCCTATTTGCTGTCGTTCTGTGGAAACCACATGGGACACGCCTCCATGGCCACCTCGCACACGGCGCTCATCTTGGCGCTGTCGTAGTCTGGAGTGGAGAGGGATATGTACTAAGGCACTGGATATCTAGTAGGATGTGGCCTTCCTAAGCTTACCTAGGCTGTTGCGCTTGCCGAAGATGCTGCCGTTGAACGGGGGCTTCCTGTAGGCGGCCTCACTGGAACCCAGCAGGATGGCTGCGACCAGAATCGTGACCAGGAGCAGAGTGAGAGTGAATCGCAGAGCCATTTTGCAGTCGTCGTCGGTTAGCGTTCTTCTGGGCAGTGTGCGATGGCTGGTCTGAGCGATTGGAGCTAGCGGATGCTTCTGTGGCAATCCAAAGGAAATCCCTGTCTTTTATACCCGCCAACCCAGCAGAAGGACTCGACAGAGTCGGCCTAATTGGGTTAACTGCACCGCTAATTGAAACGAGATTGCTTGGGGACTTTTTCGAGTGAGGGACTATCAAATTACATTCCACTTATTTATATTTACATTACATTAACTTAGGCTACCACTATCCTTGGCCGGGGCGGACTCACGTCTTGGCATTCCAGTCGAGCACCTTGTTGAACTCCTTCTCGCCGAATCCGATGGCCGCCGACTGTTCCATGCAGTTGGTCTGGCGCTTCAGGTTGTCGATCATGTACAGCTGCTTCTTGTAGGCGTTGAGCAGGTCGTTCCTCTGCCGCTTTAGCGCCCGGATCCGGCTGTCCCGCTGCTTTAGTTCCTTTCGCTGGACATCTAACTGGTCGCGCTGCTCCTCGCGCAGCTGCTTGAGCTCCAGGCGAGCAGTGTCCGCATCCTCCTGGGCGCGAGACAGCCGGTTCTCCAGATTTATGTTCGTCTGCTTGGTCATCTTACCGTCCCGTTTTAGCTGCTCCAACTCTCGCTGCTGGCTGGAGAACTCTTGCTGGCGCTCCTTCTGCCGTCGGCTCGAGTCCTCGCACTGCCGCTCCGCCCGCATCAGCTGCTCGGTCAAGTGCTTGTTGGAGCTCAACGTCTGGTCGCGCTGATGCTCCGATTTGCGCTGCGCCTCCAGAGCTTTTTCAAGCTGCTCCTTTTGGCGGGCCAGCTCGCCGGCGTGCTGGGCGTGGTCCTCCTCTAGAATGGCCACCTTGGCCTTAAGGAATCTGGAGGATAAATGGGTATTAATTATGTATTTTCTTTACTTTCCTTTTCCTCCACTCACTTGATAAAATTATCCTGGGTAAGATGCTTCTTGGCCTGGCCATTCACCACGGTGGTGCTCTCTCGTTTCTGGGTGACCTCCACCTCGACGACATCGTTCCTGGCAGCCTCTTCGGCGCCGTTCCGCAGCAGGATGTCCAGAGAGGGGCTCTCGCTGAAATTGGGATTCCGGTACTTCACATACGTAGCCGTCTTGCTGCTCACATCCCGCGTGAAGGTGCTGAACTTGCTACCTGTGTTTTTGGCTGGAGGCGACGCAGCGGCTTCGGCCACGGACTTGTGGTGCTTCCAGTCGGGCGCCTTCGACTTGGTCAACAGATTCGTCTCGGGCAGCGGCGATGTGGCCAATGCTCGGGCCTTGACAACCGCGGAGGCGGCGGCAGCTGCGGCCGCATCCCTGCCCGGCGGAGTTTTGGGTCTCTGCTTTGCCTGGGACGCAACTGTGGCATTCTTCCGGAGCAGAGTGCTCGGACCCTTGTGCTTCTGGAAGGTGGCATATCGTGCCGTCGCCACTCCGCAGGCGGCGTGCGGAGCCTTGGCTGGATACATGGCCTCGGCAGCGGAGTTAAGGGTCAGCAGGTTCAGCTCCTGGTTAATTTTGAAGAGTTCCTTCTCACGGCATAGAAGCTCGGCCATTTGAATGGGCAAACGCTTGGGTGGTGCTCAAGTTCTTCCCTCCGCGGATCCCGGGCTTTTGCAATAATAATTCTGATTTAATAAGGGGCCCGGAATATCTAGACACATTGAATTTATTTCAGTTTTGATTTGCTCTGACTCTACGAATGGCGTTGTTGTTTGAGTCGAGAAACGAAGTTGATTTGATGGATTTGCTTCGGGAGTAAATAAATTTTCCGGCCGCCAAACAGTGACAGTTACCCCTGGCTACCTGGTCGCCTGGTCTCTGGCCCCTGCTCTGGGAATCCTGAGACCCACGTCCATGTCCGGTTGCTGGTGTTTCTGGGGTGGTTTTTCCGCCTTCGGTTTGTTCGATTGTCCCCCCAGGCGACTGTTGCTTGGGGAATTGAGGAACTCAATCAAAGTTTGGCCAGTGTGGGTGTTAAACTTCACACAAAAGACACAGATTCGCGTGGGCTGACTATGCTAATGCTCTTCAGGCTGCGAATGATGTAATTGAACCATAAATAAATGCTTTTTAGGCATGACGCTTACGGAAGCAAGATTTAATAAAATTTTAACCTTGAACCAGAAGCTAAGGCAGATGTTTTAAGAGCTAAGAGGCTCTGTGTTGCATAAAATAATGATAGTTTCCTAGTTTTTCAATCATTTCTATCAGAATTTGACATATTTAAGCAAAATTAAATTAGGAATAAGATCGAAATACCTCTGTTATTCTATTCCATCCATAATAATCCTAAAATTATATACAAAACACGACAAGTACATGGGTTTCTTATAAATTGTATGCTTAACCTTCTGAAAAAAGGAGAACTTCATATAATTTCGGTATTTCAGAGACATGATATATTTTACAAACACTTCAAAATGGTTGGTATTATGTTAATATCAAAGTATCCAACCGGTAATTGCATAGAATTCCCTCACGTTTCAAAAGAATATTTTGTTTGATTTTCTCAATTTTCCTCCAAAAGATCTAAATGTCAGAATGAAGAGCACGCATAATAATCATAAATATTGGAATAACTAAAAGTACAAACAGAAACACTCGACTTAAAGGGAAATAGGACAATAATACGAGACCTTCTCTGGGTGTCACAGCTACCTGTGATTGTACCTGTGACCGTGAGGGGTGCAAGGGTGCCCTCTGGGTTCACGGAATGTAAATGCAAGTTCAAGATTTATGGGCGGAATAAGTAAAACAAAAGAAGACAGTTGTCCCACGGCGAGAGTCGAGTTGCCAGCCCGTGGAGTCAATCCAATCAGCCTCTCAGCAGCAGTGGCTATATATGCCGTCATCAAGGTGTTCTGGTGACAGCCCACACATTGGCCATAATTGCAGCTAGTCTGTTGCCAAGTTTGAGCAGAACCTGGCCACCAGTTCCAACACAGCACAGCTGTGGCTAAAAGCATGAGTGTTGGTCTGGACACTTGGAATAACTGACTCAGTTAAATATTTCTTAAATACTTTTTAATAAAGACTTTTGGCTATAAAGAAGTATATTTTGAAAGTATAGTTCTTAGAAAGATACATAATATACATATATTAAAGGATATTTTTACTCAAATTTAAACTTTTCCTCAGTGTAGCCCTTAGACCTTGCAATATGGGATGACCACCGCGCGAACCTCTAATTATCCCGCTCTGCCACTCATTAGAAAGACAATCCCGAGCCATTGGTGTGGCAAAGGGAGCCAGCGGAGCGTGGCCCTCATCCGCATCCCCGAGTCGAGTGCAGTGCTGAAAAACTGCCAGCGACACCAGGTAATACTAGAGATACTACTTAACTAGTGACTAAAGAGCTCGCTCTAAGAGCGCGTTGCCAAATACTCCGAAACCGTCAAGCGACATGGCCTCCGAATCTCGGCAAGACCGGTTGTGGCGCCGCCGTCTTGACGGTTTTCGTCGGACTGCGAGAGCGTCTCGGCAGCGGGTCTAGTCAGTCTTGGCCAGGTTGGTGTGCGAGACACATCCACAACGCTCAACGAACGCACGGATCGCACGACAGATCCGATCCGAACCGCTCCATTTCGATCCGATCCTCGTGAGTGTGAGATTTTCGAGTGAAAAGTGGTGTGTTCTAATACAGCGTTTACTCGGTTCTAATTGGATCGTGCCAGCGGATTCGAAACGCCTTTTATAAAAATTTTTGATTGGGCTTTCGAGATTTAAAAATCGTTGCGGTTGTTGCTGTTTTTAAAGTATTTTTTCGTGTTTTTTTCCCCAATTGTTGCTGCCCTTGGGAAGCTACAGTTGAGCTATAAGCTCGACGGGTGGTTGAACCGCACCGAGTAAATACGTGCTGAATGATTTGTGAATCTTTTGAATATTTCGCCTTGTTATTTTGGGGAGGGAAGTGTAAAAGTGTCGGGAAGTTTGTTGCTTCAAGTCTTTTGTTTGTCTCTAAAAAAAAAAACAGCAGCAATCGCGGATTATTCGCCACAATTCGCTAGAGAGGCACTGGAACTCTCTTCCGTCTCTCCGGTCGCTCTTGGCCATATCTCTTAAGCGTGTAATTCCCGCAGCGTTAACATGTAAAACGAGTGTTGGCCACAAAACGAAATAAAAAATTATAGAGGAAGCCCGTTAAAAAAATACAAGCAAAATATACACAACAACAAAAAATGCATTCAGGCTGAAACTTGTGTGAAACAAAATTTTCGAAAAAATCATCATTATTTTTGGCAACCAGTTTAAACCGTAGCAAAATCGCCAAAGCAAAAGCAAACAAATATAAGATATAAGACAACGGCCACATAACTAATTGGATTACGCAAAAAGGGCGAAGTTGGATAGAGGTGAGTGTTGTTTTCATTTTTTAGTTCAAAAACCAGAAAACCCGAAAGAGAAACACAGTTAAAATCGGGCGAATCGAAGTTTGTGCCGTTTCGCAAAAACAAAACCGAAACAGCCTTAAAAGATGACTTCATAAATCGCCAGACGACGTGGATGTGGCGGTGGCTGAGGCTATGGCTGTGCCAAAAATCCATCAGCCAAACCGGTTAGCCTCTGTTTTGCCTCGATTGAAATTCGCGGAATGATTGTGATGAGGAATATCGTTTTTTTTTTCTCGTAGCTGGGAGACGAGCAGGAGCAGTGCAATCGCTTTTCTGTGCAAATGAAATGGGCCTTATCTGCGTTTTTTCGCACAGCAAAACTGTCCCCATCTGCGGCGTATCTGAACCTGTTTGCCAAGGCTGACTTTGGCTAGAAATTGGCTGCCAAGTTCGCAGCCAGTTGCATCATCGAGGAGGGACACAAACATGGCCGGAATGGTCTCCCATTTTGAGCAACCACATCACGGACATCCGTCTTGCATCCGCTTTTCCAGGTTGTCAGTTCCCAGTTTCCATTCCTGGATGTGCCGTGCATAAGCAATGTGTCATCGAGTAGGGTTTTCGGAGCCCCAAGTCCATTCACATTTTCCACGCATTGTGTGCGGCCTTTATAAGCCAGAATCTGTTGCTAATTGGCTGACCCAACGAACTTCCCGAGCAAGTAAGCTTGGGTTCTCCTCCAGGTCTAGGTTTTAGCACTTCCACGGAACATCAAGCGATCCGTACAGGCCCATAATTATGTTCGTTTCGTGTGAGTCTCGGCGTCTAAAGAAGCAATTAGAAAATTTGATTGATGGCGGCGGGAATGGCTTCAGCTTCGGCTACGTCCCATCCCGACACTTGCATCATCTGGGGATGTCATGGGATGGGAACCGAACCTTTCCCTTTTTGTGTGATGCATTGCCTATTAATTGGTTAATTTGTGGTTTGTTAGCTATCAAAATATTGTTGTCTGATGGCCCATGTAATGGTCTTCATCTGCTGTTGAATGCAACGCCTCTGTCTGGTGAATAATGGATAATCGTTTCGAATATATGGCCTATCGATGGAGTCTAGTTGCCCCCGCAACTTCTGTCGGAGATTTCCCAGTCCCACCTCTCGGCATTCTCGGAGAATGCTGCTTTGTTTGCCACAAGTATTTCGCTTGGCGGTTTTGAGGAACGCCAACGCAAGCGTAAAATTTGTATAATTAAAAGGCGAATCCGAGCTCGGAGCTGCCAGCTGAATACCAGTTTCTTAGCCATCATGTGTAGTTAACTTGTTTATATAACATGCCGAGGCAGAGCGAAGAAAAAGGCAAACAGCTCGAAATGTGACCTTGAGGCGGGTACAAAATGTATAAAAATAAAGACGGAAAATATGCTTGTATGTATTATACTTTTTATTACTCTGCGGCTGGGGTGATGTGTGAGTGTGAAGCGAGGCAGAGACTTCCAACTTCCTCCAACTTTGGCTTTTGAATGCAAATTATGACAAATCTCGGCGGGTTCATGAACTAAGCTGCGAAGTGCGTGTGTGGGCTTGCCAAAAGGTGTGTGTTGATTGATTTATAATCTCCCGAAACGCCGAAGAACTGACAAAGAAAGCGCAAAAAAAAGAGAGTTCGTTCAACCAGGCTAAGACTGTTGGCAACGTTAGATTTTCCGCTTCGCAGATATTGATTTACAGTTTGAGACGAAAGACTTAGGCAACGAACTTGGCTCGCGCATTACTCATACGTCGCGTTGCCTCGCTTGCCACTAATTATGCAAAAACCCCGAAATGTGCCGTTTTGCCAGCTAGAAAGGCGTGCCCGTAAACCCAGCCGTGAGTCATACGCCTCTCCGGTCTGGACAATGTGCTGGCTGCAATGGTTTTCTTGTTTGTTTATTTTTTGGCCAAAATGAAAAGTCGTCTGGCTAGTTGTACCGCTCCCCGCTCCCCTGACTCCCCCAACGTCGCTGACACCGCCACCTCTGGTGAATTAAATCAACATTGGCCAACTGAAGCGGACTTAAATGCAGGCTTTTACCTTAAGCCAAACCCCACGCAAAAAAAAACCCCGCGACTGCAGTCAAGTTTGTTCCATTCAATCGAAGTCACTTTCAAATTCAAACCTTAAATGGGGTGTGGCGGCAGGCCAAGACATTTGAACTGCCTTGGACAGTGGTTAAGTTAATTAAATGGCCAGGATTGGTTCTCACATATTCTTAGCTCTAGGCAGGGTCTATGAAAGGAATTAATAGAGCAGGAGTAGTGAAGATATCAACCAAAGTTGAGTATATTTTAGTGAATTAAAGATTATATAAAATGTAGGGAAGAATTTGGTTTATATTATAAAATAATGGATGTTTTCAAAGAAAATAAGAATATTAACTTACAGTACAAACATATAAACATACAATATATAATTTCCGAACATAGTTTTTATTCTTTTTCATAGAACGGATATGACCTAAGACAAAGAAATATTTTCCTTATATCTCAGCCAAGTTCTTTGCCCATTTAAGCCAAGTATGAGATCATTTTTTCCTTGTACAAAGAGAAAAAACATCAGTAAATAATAATATACACAAGGGAAACGCGGATAAAGTTATTATGAGAGGAGGAGCATGAGGTCAGAAGTAGTGCCCAGCTGTAATTAGTATTGCCCGTGTCTCTGGCTCATCAGCGGATTCCCACATCAACCGCCAAGCATAAGCATTTAAAATAGGCCTCAATAAATAAGTTTTAATGACGAATTAGCTCCGAAGCTGACCAGCAGTAGCCCGTTGCCAATGTCGCTGGGAGCCTCCATTTTAAGTACTTCTAGACACAAAATCCAAAGCCGACGCTCAAGCAAAAACGGAACTACAAAACTAGTTTCAGCTCTGCCTTCGGGGCAAAATGAGAAAATAAAGAGGGAAAAAAATACAAAACAGCGGGTAACAATGGGCGCCAGTCAAAAGGCAAAAGCAAAAAGCGCAAAGTAAATGGCAAAAACTGAAAAATTGTAGACTCGGCTGATAAAAATCAAACACATTCATGTCTACGGCTTAGCTCAAGTCACGTTCAATGCGAATTTCTTTGGGGTTTGTGTGGATTTTTGTTGTAGCTTTTGTAGTTGTGGCAAAAAATAGCCGCAGAGCTTGTAACCCACAAAAATTAGGCGTCAAAACGAGAGAGAAAAATATATTTAGGCTGAGAGCCGCGGGGCCTGTGCTTTTTTGTTGTTGTTGCTACTTTCTGACACTCTTGTGGGTGTCCAATCAGCGCTTTGCATATTGCCAGTCAGCGTTTGAGCCAAATTGGACATCTTGACAAATCCGCACCAAAACAGAGAGAACTTACATAACCCAGCAGATACGCAACGAATTGGCCAGCCAGCTCCGTTTTGGTCTCACCCAAACTTGGCTCGCACAATGTGGCAAGACGTCTCCGCGTCCACGCTCCAGTTTGAAGCACAGACTCGCGAGGTGCGTGTGGCAACCCAACCAGGTCAGCTCCAGAAGGTGGGGTTGGTCTCCCCAACTAATGATGTGCGATTTTCAAATTCTCACATTGCCTTAATGGCCAATTGTGGCCGGCTGCTGGCTGCTGTTGGCCAAATCAAAATCTTTAAACGGAATCGGCGTTGGCGTTTATTGCAATTGGCCAACAGCAAATTAAAGCATTGTTGCCTCATTAGAGGCGAACAAAAGGGGGGAAAAACGGCGAGACAATTGCACTGACCTTGAGGCAATCGCCGGGCAAAAACAAAAAATAAAGCTCGTTCCGAATCGTTGACTTCGGGAGCCTGGCCAACTCGCTGGCTAGCCAACCGGCTACCTGGCCATCAATCCCCGATCAAATGCCAGCTAATTGTGAGATCGTCGCATTAAAAATTCTAATTTCCAGACGTAGCGCCTGCATACGAAAGCAGGTGAAAGTCGATGCCTCAATTGCCTTTGATCATCGAGACAAACACCTGGGGCTGCCACAACTAGAAGTCGTCTCTGTCTTGGGTAAAAGTAAAAGCTAAGCCGAAAATCTAGCATTGAAGCCCCGGCCTGACCCCGTTAAAATAAAGAAATAGCTGACCGCGGAGCTGCCCTTTTTGTTCGACGACTCCGCTAATTGCCGTCATTAAGAACAATGCGATACAATCACACACAGGCACAATGCATCCGCGGAGCGAGGTCTTTAAGGCCATAATATCCTAACCCTACCCAACTTACTTTCTATGGCAGCGAAATTGCAGCGAAATTAGCTCTACGCATCGCTATGCTGATTGATCGTGGAGCGGAGACTGGAGGAGATCGGAGGTGGCGGAAGGTAGATTTTATGGCGAACCGCAACCGAAAGTTGGTAGAATCGCCGCTCATCCGTAAGCTCCCGCATCCCGCATCTCTCCATCGTTCCAAATGGGTCAGCCGTGTGGTTAAAATCGCTGCCAGTATGTGTGCCTATTCGAGTTGTGTGTGCTTAGCACAGATTCTCTGATTATTTTCTGTGATTTTGCCATTAGTAGTGCCTTCGGCTATCCCAGATTGGAACCAGATCTGGCAGCCGCGAGAGAGATGGGAGTCGTCAGATATTCTAATTGGTTCATTTCCAGACCTCTCTCGGGTCTCGGAGATCTACAAAAGTCTTCCCTTGATTAATGTGGTTCACCCAGATACGTTGATGAATGAACCGGCGGTCCACAGGAGGTCCGTTGCCTTTAATTAAACGGGCTCTCCGGCTCCCTTCATTAGTCGCGCCCAGCCTCCGAACATTTAATGGGCAATTAACATTTAATTTTCGATTATTTAGTTGGGCGGCAATTTTACGCACAGTTACGCGCCTTTTCACACACTCTTCTCGGGCTTTTCGGGCTTTTATTTTCCCAACCTAACAATTTTGCTCGAGCAGAAAGCTGTAAAGTTAAGTGTGCATTTCAAAACTATTTTTTTGCATACCCTCGTTGGGGTATTTAAACGCAAATAAATTACGTTCGCCGGCTGGCTGGCGGGAAAATGGAAACACGCGAGGTCATTTAGCCGCCACATTAATAGAGCACACAGTACACACACTCACCTCAATGAAAAATGCAATTGTTTAAACAAAAACCTAACAATAAAACACACAACTCTGCGGCTCAGCGTCGTCGTGCACGCAAAACCCATTTAATTTATTCAGTTGCACGGACCATTTTGTTGCTTTTAACTCTGATGTTTGTTTAGTTTTATTTTCGGTGCTATTTGCTCGGCGGAATGTGTGTCAAATGAATTCAAATCGACACCTGAAAATATCCGTTACCATCGAGTGCACACAGCCATTTCGATTGATTAGGCAATGAGTCATGCCGATGAGAGGAAATTATATAATTAATATTCTAGACTCGGGTTCTGGGACGACTCTCGCCGTGGGCTGAATACTATATGGAGGAAATGCGTTTCAGCTACAGGAAGTGCCGGCTAGGTACTGTAAAAATATGTATCTTTAGCTGGGGAAATGTAAATAAAAAATTTTATGAGTTTAAAGTAGGCTTCTGGTTTTAAAAATTCACTTTTGGTTGGTAGTAAAATCTTTTTCTTTCATCTCTAAAATTTAAACACACTAGACCTTCGTGAAACTTAGGAGAATGTTGTCATGATATTTGGTGGCTCTATGTGTTATAATTCTTGACATCTGTTGTGGTGATGATGATCCAGAATGTTTAAATTTATAATTATCTTGTTCTCCAGGGGTACCCAATATAAAAAGCTTTGAAATCAGGCATTCTGTGCTAATAATTTTCATTTCCTTCTTAATTCTACTTTTCTTTTTAAACCAAAATAACTTTTAAATCTTTAATACTCATAGAAATGTGAAAGAACCTTGAATCAACCCACAATTTCTGGCCCAATTCTTTTTGCAATTTCCCTTATCGATGATGAACGTAATTGAAGGTCATTTTCGAACTGCCATTTCCATTTTATTTTATTTTCCCTTACTTTATTTTTTTGTTTAGTTCGAACTAGGTAACGAGAGCAGCAGAGATGCCAATCAAAGTCATTATTCATAATGTTCGTTGGCGTGCCTCGCCGCACTATTCGAGCTAATTTTTTGCCTGCATGAGCTGCGTTTTCAATTCGGATTTATATATATATATTTTTTGTACCCTGTCTCCCTCGGCTGCTCCGTTGGAGCGCTGCGGCTTGCGTCATTTCGCTAATTTTAGCTAATTTATTGCAATGCCAGTGGAAGTGCGCGCTCTCGTACTTGTAGTGTCGCCGTGGGATGTCGCCGGCTATGATGGGGCGATGCTGGCGTCAGTTGGCCATTTGCATTCGGCTCTGAGCCACGTTTGTTTGCGAACCAATCGGCTGCGATCTCTGATCCGCATTGTTCAGGAAGTTCCTCGCCGGAGCTTTGACAAATTGATGTGTGCTTACTGCATAATGCCAACAATTTATCAATTTCCAGCCTATATCTGTTTGACCCAATTCCGTGCCTCTCCCGAACCGATTTCCATAACAACCAGACTCTGACTCCCAAGGAGATTACAGCTCTTGGATAATAACCGAGCCAGTTTCTGTGTCTGTATCGGAGTATCTGCATCTGGATACGGTGTTTTGGGGTGAGTGGCGTGGAGTGGTGGAGTGCTGGAGTGCTGGTCTTGTGACATCATCGCCGTGTGTGTGTGTGTGTGTGTGTTGCCGTAAATAAAATGTGTTGGCAGCGGCAGTGGTAACAACAAATCATTATCGCCTGTCGGCCATCAGCGTAAGCCGCGGCTTGCTCTTGTCTTGCGACGCCCAAGATTATAATCTAGATGCACCGTGGAAAAAATATCACATTAAAGGCTTATCTTCAGGGTCGATTTATATAACAAAGAGGTTCTGAAATGAACAGATTTTTGAATAAACATAGAACTTTATTTATAAAGAAAAACCTTTTAACTTGGCACCTTTTCTTATCGAAATATATAACAATAAATAGCTTATTTACTTAATTTCTTGATATCTTGAATACCTTCCGTCCTATGTAATCAATGGTTAGTTTTTAAGATCAATCGTTAATATATACATTTAATGTTGAACAAAGTAACGTAAAAATATATCAAAAATTTGTTGAAAACAGATGACAAAGTCCCCTTCTTTTCCCCAAAATTGTACAGCAGCTTTGGGATTTTCCTCGGTGTACTGACCAGTTTCGGAAAAGCCTTCCTGGCCATGACTCGCCTGCCAACGTTCTCACCGCTCTGCAGGAAGTGGAAAAGCGTTTGTCACGGGCCATTGATATGTGTTTAGTATCTCTCTCGTAATAGCGCAGCTTCTGTTGCACAAAACCCGTCTGGTAGAAAAAGAAGCGGAAATCAGAGTCATGATGATAATGCCATGAAGTTGCAGTTGACGGATGCTGTTTGTTTACTCAGCGCTCGATGGCTGGCACCTCTGAGATATGGAGACCCGTACTCCGCCTCGATTCACCTTCGTCGCGTTACCTGTTGCCCGGACACATTGTATTTGCCGATGTTAACCCATTTGCAATAAGCGCGCACGCGAACCAAATTTCGGCCGTGTCGACTTGACCCATTTGGCAAACAGAAAGTTTGCCTTTGGGCCACGATATTCATTACAGAATCGCTGTGTGCTCGGCTCGAGTGATTTAGCATAATCCTATACGTGTGCAGATGTGGGTGCGGAACTGGTTTCTCTCTGTGGGTTTTCAGTTTTCGAGACTCTTGGGTTTTGATTTTTTGATTTTTGACTATTTGCCAAGGTTTGCGATCCGCACTAACATCCATCTCTTTGGGTTTCTCTCACTCTTGCAGGTCGCACCATGAGGACCGGCACTCCAATGGACATTTTCTACACGGCGCTGCACTTAATCGTAAGTATTACCTGGGTTCTAGGTTCGGGTTCGGGCTCGGGTCCACTGGGCACTGAAATGGAAAATTGGACATCAATCAGCGAGGCCGCTGAATGACAATTGCATGCCAATGCGATTAACCTGGATATGAGACTGGAGGCCAGTGTGGCGGCCGCCTTCTCCTTCTCCTCCTCCTTGGTATGCTAAACGCGATTCCAGCCAAGTGGCCAAAAGTGGCACACCACCAACTCCATTCTAAGCCCGACTCAACCTCGTCTGCGGACGCTGATCCAACAGATTCAGGTTCGGGTTCGGGTTCAACTCTAACCCAGGCTGCAAAAACTTTCGCCAGGCACCGAAGGAGGAGGCCTTAGAATCGTGAGAATATAATACTTGGCCATATCTGCCGGCAACACGAAAATGAAATTTCCTCGACGTTTTTCCTCAGCTTTAATTAAAGAAGCTTACTGGCGATGGATTAGAGCAGGGACTTACTGTCGGCTTGCCGTGATTTATGTCAACGCTTTACGGCCCGCCAGGGGTTCGGTTGCGGCATTGGGGTTCGACTATATGTAGTCGCTGTGTGGACTATACCCCCATCCTATATGGAAACTATGCTAATGAGTGACTTGTCTCCACTTTCTTTGCAGACAATCGCAGCTCTCACGACGCACGCGGCGCAGATACCAACGGCAGCCAGTGAGTACATAAATCTGTCTATTAAGAAGCTAAACTGAATTCTATGGATTGGAGGTAGTAATTCATTGGGAAGGGGAGGCTCTAAGAAAAATGGCTAACAAATTGGTAAAGAAAGAAACCTGGTGCTGGCTTTTGTGGAGCTTTGTTAGCTGAAATAATATTTAAATTAGACATCGGCACCTATTCACGTAGTATATAGTTAATGTTTCCCTGAAATATGATCTTAAAGTATGATTAAATGGAAAAATATATTCTTCTTTTCTAAAACATTATTTAAATGGGATTTTTGTATTGAATTATTAACTGGAAAGCCTTTAAAGCAGAAAAAAATAGTAGATAGAGTCCTTGATGTACAAATTGAAATAAAATACGAACTCTTTCAGTAATACTGAAAAGTATTAAGTTAATACAAGATATATTACAAAACGAACTTAACAATCATCCCAATCTGTTGATCCTCGGAGATTAAAATGAAAAGAAATACCCAGCATTACCATGATGCATTAGTTCCCCTCCAAAACTATTACCTAATTAGAGTTATAAACACACTCCACTTCAATCGGCCAGCGTTTTGTTGCCATTGTTAAGTAAACTCGCTAAGTCGCCTGTTGTCTTTTTGGTTGCAAAACGCTTTTGACTGTTGGCCAAAATCACAAAGGCACCAAGGCACCAAAGCACCGCCAGTTAAAGCCACCAAAGTGCCAGGCACATAATCGCATGGCAAACAAGAGTCCATTGAAGTCGCTTGGCTCTTTGGTGCCGCCTCATTGAGAGGCGACTGGCCAAACATTGCGGCACACTTCCATCTGGCTTTCACATTGCGTTTGGAGCCGGGGAATTTGGCTAAGACCCCGGTGACCTAGGAGCCATGTTTAGCCAGCGAGTCGTGGAGGTAGTTGAGGAACTGCTTGGGGCTGGCTGGACTACGAGGACCCACTGTTGAGGATCCATTTCCTCTGCCTCGGTGAATCGAACTCCTGTACCAAGCTGTAGATGAGCTGGAGATGGTATCTTGAGTTATGGCGATCTTAACTTTTGCAGGCTGAAATGCATTATCAATTATATTATTCATTATCCATTATCTCTCTGCTTGACCAAGCCTTTACAAGGTTTCCAGATCAAGAGCAAGCTGAAAGTTTCTTCGGAGGTAGGATTACCTATTTAATTCCCGAGTTAAGATAAGCTGTGGATTGACCGATAAGAGATCTTATTACTTCCCGTTTAAGTTTTCTTTCCGTCACAATCCCATCGATCTTGACACTCTAAAATTTAGCTCAGAGAAAGCGATCGATAACCTAACTCAAATTGGGTCTAGATCGCAAAATATCACATAATTCAAGCGAAAGAATAAGTTAAGAATGAAAATATGATGTACTTAAACCAGTAAGCACTTTTGGTGGGCCTTGGGCTTTAAGCTCTGCAGTTTCTTTGTTCTTCGCTTTGGAGAAGTGTAATTTATGCGATCCATTGTTGCCATAGTCTAGTTTAGTTCTATTTGAGAAGTGCACTCTGCCTCGCCTTCGGAGGCCATAAAATTATACATAATAGAAAGCCATTAAATGTTTTTATGTGCCGAGTGCCAGAGCTTGAGCCAGAGCTAGAGCCAGAGCAAGAGCGACGGATTCGTTTCCAGAGGGAAACCGGCTTGGCCGCGTTGCATGCAATTACTTTGCCCAAGAACCGCAGTAAGTGATGCGAAATGCTGCAAGGTTCGTTGAACCGATCCAGGCATCCCATCGGGCTTCGGTTTGGGTCCATCCACGCCACGGGTTCGTATATATATATATATATAGTACATGCCCCGTATACACACAACGCCAACTGCCAGGGCGAACGTGCCTGGCCAGCTTTTCTCGTCTCCCGTTTCCCGTCGCCCGTCTTTGGTCTTGGCCAATTGTGTACCTTCGCGAAGAAGAGTCGGTTCTTGGCATTGCCATCGCAAGACATCTCCGACTGGCTGCATGCAGGAAATGCCAAGAGCACAACCTAATCCCAGGCCGTGGCCGGAGCTGAAGTTCAAGGAACTTGCATTGCAGAATGGCATCTTTCTAATGGCCACGAACGCTTCTGTGCCGTGTCTTCGCCCCATGTTGCCGCTGCTGTTGCCGCTGCTGTTGCTTATATTTCGATGTTGCTGCTTCAATAGCGCCTCAATGTCATGAGCAAACACTGAAAGAAATATCTTAAAGAGAAGAAAAAGCAGACAGAATTTTAACTAGTAGAAAACTATATAGGAGTTTTTAGAAAAAAGGGTAATTTAAAGGCAATGCTTTTACTCTAACTGAATTAACTATAAGGATTGTTTTTAGGAAAATATATATTTATATTAATAGTATTATATTTATTTATTTAATTTATAAATTTCCCGTTAATCAAGTTAATTTCTGTGACTAACAAATTAGAATTAAAAGCTTAAGTATTTTTGCTCAGTTTAAAATAACAAACTAGTAAAGTCTTCCGCATGCTGGCTTTGACTTCGACTTGGAGCTGCAGTCTTGAGTAAATACTGCTCCCATGGGCCATTGTCTGGCGTTTTTTCTGCTCATGATTTATACTAACGGCTCTCGAGGTTGCTCCTCCAGATGGTGCATCCTCCGACCGCCATCTAACTGTGCTTTTTCAGCTGGGCAAACATTCCGTTTTTGGGAGTGGGCTTTCATGTCGTGTTTCTGCCGTTTGTTTGCATTTCATAATTTCCGATATCGCATTAATTTTTTCAGAGGATGCCCAGAGCTCGCTGAGCGAAGCCATTGCGGCGGCTGAGGCGGAGGCGGAGACGCAGGCCACCTCCAAGGCGGCGGTGGAGCCGAGCGTGCGGATCAAGTGCCTGTCCGGCTCGATGCTGATCACCATCAAAGATGCTCCGCCCAACCACGAGACGGGGCTCTTCAGTGGCATGATCTACCCGAAAGGCCTGTCCAAGAACTCCACATGCCTGAGCGAGTACAGGTGAGTGTGCAATCGTCTTGGATTCGGGGGATGGCGTTTCTAATCCATTATTCCATCCATCTACCCCGCAGAGATCACGTGGGCTCCCTGCGGTACAAGCTGCCCCTGCGGTCGTGCAACACGATGCCCAAGGAAACGGTGAGTCGGATTGGATTGGCCAATCCAGAATTTCATTACACGCACCCACTCAGATCTCAGATCGGAGATCGCAGATCGCAGATCTTAGGTGATGGCACGTCCAAGCCGTCCAACTCGTTCTGCCATTTTGGCATGCAAATAAAAAAAAAATTAAACATTAAGTTTAGGCACTTTTATGGCAACACGACTCATTGGTTACAAGGTAAAGTCCGTCCGTCCGTGTGCCAAGATGACTTGTTTATTTAAAAGGTTGAAACCCAAATGGCCAGCTCACGCACCTTTAGCGGCTAAACTAATGATGCGACTTGATGGCTCCACACGGTTTCCAGCTAAAATAGCCGTCATTAGTCAAGCTGTATGAAATACAGAACCTAAAGGTAATGGTTTAAGCCTTTAAATTAATATTTAATGCAAACAAAATATATAAAGACTTGCCAAGGAAGAAAATATATAAATAATTAAGGAGTTAACTAGCCTTGATATTATTGCTTACTCCTAAAGTGCCTTTTCTGTATTAATTCTTGGTAAATATCCCTAGCTATACTCATTATTGTGATGTCTGTTTAACCTATTTTAAGAAGCAGTTAATTAATCTAAATTCCAGCTAGCTTAAATACAACTTAAATACATCTGTTTCTCCTAACAAAAACTTCTTAGATCCATAAACTTATACAACTCCTGAACGTAGGAGTTTGTAATTACCATTTCACGCATTTCAATTACTAAAATTCTGTTTGTGTAGGCTGTCAGTTTAAGCCAAAACCAGATTTCTGAAGATCACTGATCTGAACGAGCGTATTATTGATCTGAACCGCCCCAGCAAGCATGACGTGCTGCCTCCATGTCCCTGTAAGCGATATCGAGTGATCCAAGAGAGATAGAGAGAGAGAGACATGGCCAAGATGTGCCATATAAATTTCAGTCTTGCCACGCTATTCGGTTTGTCTAATTCATATATGGACCGACGTATTTATTGGCTCATTCAGTGGATCGATTCGGGCAAACAACGGCCTGCTTTATGCTGGGATATGGGGATTTCTGGGATCTCTGGTATCGGGGATCTGATTTTCAAATCTCAATTAGCACTTAACCGGGCTAAATGCGGCTGCAACTCACGCATCGACAGCGGCATTTTTATAGCCGCGTATAGAGTCCGATTGTGATACATATTAATGTAATTTTCTCGGCATTTACGGGTCTGGCGTTTTGTAATTTGTTGCTTGTAGCTGTTGCTTGTTGCTGCTGCTGCTGCTGCTGCTTTTTCCTTTCGCTCGATTGACACAATTTTTGAAATTACAAATTTTAATTGCAGTTACGACAGTCGGCCAATCGATGTGGCAACTGAGTGGAGTGCGTTTAAGAACCGCAATGCGGTTGATGGACCGAATGTTATGTTATTGATTGGGGTTGGTTAGCTGTTTTTTGTTAACACACACTAGTTAACTTTTGATTGGATGATAAATAATATCCCATTCATAAGAGAGAACTGTATTCGCTGTATTATAGCTCTAAATTTAAGTTGATGATAAAAAGAGAGATCAACATTAAATAATGATGAGTATTCCGATTTATTACCGGCGCACTCTTCAGTTTCTTTGATGTATGTTAAAGTAACTATAATTTTTTAGCAAGCTTTTAATTGTATTTTTTAACTACATATTATTAAACAACATTTCAATTGCAGTTTTTTCGCAAAAAGAGGCTTAGTTTTATAACATATTAAAGTTCTCCATAATTATTATAGGAAGACATTAAAAATCAAGTAAACTTGGGCTTTTTATGTTGGTTTATGCTATTGGTTACTAATATTTATATTGATATTGAGTGATAAAAGAGAAGGCCAATGTACACTTACAGAAAAAACAAGTAATTTCTATTTTAAACTTGAATATTAGAATAATATAAAATAAAATATGACTTATATTCAATATGATTCATACTTAAAGGCAGTATTTTGCTTAAGAACTATTTTTCTACGTTTTAATGTTTACCAATATCCAACTCATTAATATTTTTATTTATCCTTACTTTTCCCTTGTGCCCATATGCCATATCTCGCAAGTACATTCAGCATTCTCCAGTTCGTTGCCTAAGTCTTTCGTATTTCCAATGCTTTGTCCTTCGCCGCTGCGCCTGTACGTACGTGTTGACCCAAGCAATTTACACGGATCGTTCAATAAGCAAGAATCAGTAAATATTATATTTACCCCCCGACAAATACTGGAAAATCAACAGAGAGCCGGCCAAGGCCTGTCGGGAGATATTTTTAATGTTTGTCATTAAACACGATGAGCGGGTCTCATCCAGCGTGCAGCCACTAATGGCCAACCGCTTGCCAGCCATCCTGTCTTACGTCATGAGATGAGCTCACTGCAGTGTAAAAAGTCGCGTGACAAGATGCCACATGACAGCACCGCTGAGGAGTGGAGCAGAGGAGCAGAGGAGCAGCGGAGTCGAGGGCCACGTCAAGTCGCGACTGTGAGGCATGTCAGGCATAATTAAATCGGCCACAGGGTCGCTTAGGGTTGGGGGCAACAACGTTTTTAATTAAAATTTAATTGCCGCCATCCCAGAACTCTAAACTCCAATCGAACACCATATTTTTCACGGCTCACCGAGTAAGCCATCTCTCGGAGTGAAATCAATTTGTTCTGACAAGCTTACTCCGAGCGACGTTGGCGGTTCGTGCGTTCATTGGCCGCCAATGTCAGCGGATGGCCGTGAAAAGGCCAAAAGTGTACGAACATGTAAGCGGCTTTATGGCCGATATTGATATTTTAATGCCTGCTACCGCCGTGTTTGGAGCGAAGGTCACTTGGTCGACTCCCACGCGTTCGGCGTCCAGCGTGAACCTGTTTCGGGGACCGTATTTGGCTGCATTTGCATCCATATCATACACTCTCGTATCCACTTTCGACACACGAGCACATTTGTGTGTAGAAGAAGTGTTATAATGACATAATAGGCTTTCTACCGTTAGATTCTTCGCCGCCAGAAATCTTCTTGAAATCTTAAATGTCACTTTATTATGCTTTTTATTGGCCCATTGTCTCGAGATGATGATGATGATGCCCGGAGGCTGAGAACTAACACTTGAAACATAACTGTCAACGCTTCTCGGCGACTTGGGCAACAAAGGAAGCCCCTGCCGGTTCTTTCTCCTCCTCCTCCTCCTCGTAGGTCTTGTTTTAAGCCAAGACAATCGGAGAATCAGAGAGAATTGGACAATGCCAAGCGACGGAAACGCTTCGGAGCCCGTGTTGGGCAATAAATCGCACACCGGGACTGGAACAGTGTAGAGCCGCAAGTCGGCTTATACATCTTCTGGGCCTCGATTAATGCCTGCTGTAACAACAAACAAACAAACATCGGCCATCAGCTGGCCATTAAGAATTAAGCCCGCCAGAGGAGAGCCTCCGAGCCCAAGCCCACTTAAGCGCAGAACTTCCGTGCCCAAATCTGGCGAGAGACCCAATTACAAAACTTCCGAACCGTCGGACGGTAGATATAAGTAGTACTATACTTGCCACCGTCATTACCTCACCTTTCTTCTTTTCGGCCGAAGCCATCGAGTGTGTGTACTCGATTTGTTTCTGCCTTCTGGTGCCCGTTGGAATTAGCACAGCACACCGATGGGCGAATAACCCGTTAGAACTACACATGGCGAAAAAGTTCAATCCGATTTCAGTTTGAGAAGTCATGAATATCCCAGGGAAAATATTCATTATTCAATTTCTTAACTGTTTATCAGTTAGATTTGATTCAGATTTCCTTATTTAAGTTTGCTGTCTTCTATTGAATTTCTATTCTGTTTAGTTTGGGCAACTTTCAAGAATATATTATTGTCTCAAATCAATTCATCAAGCTGAAGAGATCTACATTTCTTTAAGACTTAAACAATTTACATAAAAGAGCCATAATTGATTTTAAAATATGGAATATGAATTTTGTATATATTTTCTCTTTATTTAATTTATTTCTTTGAAAGAAAAGAAATCTTACACGAATTTCCTTGCCTTTAAGAACAAAATGGAATTAAAATTAATTACAAAAAGACCATAATGCCCTGCTGCTCCAGCGGATGTTCAATTAAAATTCCCTTAATGAAGGGAAATTGCATCATGGCAGACGGCCAACACATTCTTGGATTTCCCAAGTTCCTAAGTAACAAGCCATTAAAATTCATCATGCAAACTTGGCTAATTTGCGAGGAGATAAGGCCCACAGATCTTTCAGAAAGGGGCGGCTGGCTAGACGTCACACCTGGCTGATCGGCTTTAGCACCATTCTGATGGCGCAGCTCCAGGAAGTGCTCCATAGCCCCCACTTGCGACGATCGCGCACATTCAACTTCTCAGTGGCAAGGCACTGGCACCGGGCGATTTCTGGCTGCAGCCGAGCGTGAATCTTGCTGAATGCATAATGAGAAGGGGCTGTGCCGCCATTGTGAGTACATTATGCTTGTACTTGGGTTCATGTGGCCGATATGGCTTCTCGGCATTAGCATTAGTCAGGTGACCAGCTTGGAGCGAGTTAGCTCAGCTCGGGAATCGAGGGCGAACAGGTTTGTTGTCCAGGTCTTTTGTCCGTAGGTGGTAATGGAAGGTATTATTCTCATTTTAATTAGAGTAACTAGAAAGCATCTACTTAGTGTAGAAAGTATACGTCATTTGAATATTTAGAAGACAGTATGTGGCTTTGAATAATTACGTTTAGTGTTCTGAATGAATTTTTTAAACTCTTTTCCAATAGCACTTACCTATAATTACCAGGAATTTGTACCTAAGTGGCATTTAAAATCAAATATAGTCAAAATCAATTCAAAATCATAAGTACAAATTTTGTAGCCTACTTTTGAGCACAATTTAAATTGATTTTAAATCGAAATTCTACTTTTTTACTGGTTATTCCTTCAGACTGCAAACATAAATCTTTTGTTCCTTTAAATTAATGTTTTTATGATATCAAATGACTAATCTAAGACACTTTTCTCCACTTTCAGGACGATGGAGGAATCGAATTCTTCAACACCATCGTGCTGCAACCGCATCTGAAGCTCATCACCGATTTGGGACGCGGCTACCATGTGAGATGCGCCTACAAGAGCCGCGATGCCGCCATTAAGCCCAAGAAGTACCTGCGCAAGCATGCCCAGAAGCCGCAGGCCTTCCGCAGTGACGATCGAAGGGACTATGGTCGGTCGCTGGACAAGCAGCAGCAGGACGACGACCTGGACGAGGAGGATGTGTACGATGCGAACGCCCCTCAGGAGGCTGAGGAGGATGTGAGCAACAACGAGATTCCCATGCCCGGCTGCCACATGAAGATCTACAACGACGAGCACAAGATAGCCGACGACGTGAAGATCGGCGATCCGCTCACCCTGGTGATCAGCATCGATAGGCAGCAGGTGTATGGACTGCATGTCACGGACTGCATAGTTCGTGATGGCCTGGGCTGGGGAGAGCAGCGACTGGTGGGCGAAGATGGGTGAGTTTGGCTTAAAGACATGTGGAGGCCAGGTATATAACTCAAAGTCATAACGTTACAGCTGTCCAATGGACAACGAGATCATGGGACAGTTCAACTACACCGAGGATCGCTTGGCCGCCAATGTGACCTTCCCGGCGCACAAGTTCCCGTACACCACGTCCGTCTACTACCAGTGCAACGTGCGGCTGTGCGCTCTGGAGGACCCCACCTGCCAGGAGGCGCCTCTGTGCAGCGGCAAGCGGCCAAAGCGCCAGACCGCCATCGATAGCAAGGAGGAGGACGGTCTGCCCGCCACCATCGAGGTCTTCTCGGGTCTGTATGTGAATGAGAACGAAAACGCCAACGACAGCGATGATGATGCGGTGTACAAGGAGAAGGTGAGTGGAGGAGTTGGATTCCTGTACTTCTTTCTGTACTTTACAAATCTATTTTCCATTTGCAGACCTTGGATGATGCCCTGTGCGTGTCACAGCGCACTTTCGCCATAGCCATTGCCATCGCCGGCCTGATCCTGATGCTGGCCGTGGTCGCCGCCGTGCTGTGCATCATGGCCCGCCGCAGCACCAAGACGGTGTCCAACTCGGGCAGCTCCATCTACAGCGGACCCTACACGAACACCGCCTTCTCGCACAGCAGCTAAGCGGCGCAAAAGAGTCCTCAAAGACACAAAAAAAAAAGAAAAGAAATTCAAAATTCAAATTGTTTCCAAAATCAAAACACTCAAAGTGTTAAAAATCAGAATGTTTACACCAGGATGAGATTCGGTCGCGCAGGTGCCGCTGCGGTAGTCAACGATTGGTAGGATTGGGAGCCACTTAGTCTGTAAGGATGCCGGATGCTGGAGCGGAGCAGTCACTCGACCAGCGGCTGTCTTTAAATTAAGAATAATTAGTCTTAGTTCACAAAATGTTGTGCAGAGATTACCGGGCAATGGTCCGGGTCCATTGTCCTCAATTGCCCGCTAATGTCGCAGAGCTCCGCCCAAGGATGCCGTATCCGTGGAGCTCTGTTCCGCACTGTCGGTGTTGGACTCGCCCTTCCTTCAGACACTCCACTGTAAGTGTAAGCGTGTTTCTACAACCCCTTCTCGTCCTCCTCCTCCTCCTAATTTAATCACTCGAACTAACAACGAATGCAGCAGCCGACGCTCAGGTGATATTTGTACTCGTATCTACTTAATGCCTAACTCTTATTCGTAATTTATTAATTTATCGGATGCCTAACTGCCAAAGGTCCACAAACTGCACAAGCTCCACTCTTAGTAGAATTTCCTGAATATTTTCTTGTCATTGTTTTTACTTAAACCAACTGCACTCCGATCTGGACGCGGGCAGGAGCCCTTATCATAAAGCAGCCGTCCCGATCAGCCACTTACTATATACATACACTTATATATGATAATGGAACGGAACAAATCTGGCAACAGTTCTCAAAGTAGTAAGCCTAGGCCTTTGCACAGCTTCAATCGAGCATTCCGCCTGGGAATGCTCCTCTGGAGCCGTTCAATTACGCAATTCAATTCATATTTTAAAAGCTCAATTATAGTTTACCTCGTAAGTTACTATTAATCATTGAACAATAAACTCAAATTGACCTAAATAACTTCTGTGACGTTTGAGTGACAAATAATGACTGTCCGGGGGTGGTTACAACCAGATTAACAGCTGAAAATGAGTATCTGATACCAGTATAGCTTTGGGAATTGATTAGCACAGAGGTTCATCTGCATGGCTTATCATATATTACTTCTTCTGATCCTCCTGAGTGGGCTAACAATGGGCTCCCTCAACTGTCCCACTGAAAAATCGCATCCTCTGCAGTTTCACCTGGTGCGGCAGTGTCAACGAGCCTCGGCGGACGATGCCCTGGCTCTGGAGAGCACCTCTTCGCTGGAGGAGTGCGCTAAACAAACTCGAGAACTGCGTGGCCTGGCCTTCAACTATGCTCCTGGAGGTCCAAAAAGGCTTAATAACCTCTTTGAGCTCAAGTTCTTTAGAAATGAAACCCAAAAACAGAAGCATGCGCGCAGTCGATTGACGGTTTCCCAGCAACCAGGAGAGTTCTTCAACTGCCATGTGCTGAAGTGTCCACAAAACCATACTTTTTCAGGGATGGTCAACGACAGTCGCTTTGATTATTACAGCTTGTACGGCAGGCCAACAGGTTGGTCTTGTAAGTGAAGAACATTATAAAAAGTCTAACCAAAGTGTTGTATAATTTTGGCCAGTTGTCAGGAACTATACATGCGTGCCAGAAGTAGGTCTATTTGTGGTCTACACCCAGCCCAGCGCCTATCTGAATGCCTCCTTGACCTGCTCCAATTCCACCGAGTTCACCGGCAGCTTGGCCCACATTGCATCCGAGTCTAGAACAAGTTTCCTGGCCCATTGGCTGCTACAGTTCAACAGGAAGCAGATTGGCCGACCAGAGCCAGAGCAGAATGTCTTCCTGGCCTATGTGGGTCTGGTGTACAATCGCTCCACTTCCCTTAATCCAATGGATTTCAGAAACTCTCAGCACGAAAGCCTGCAGTGTTTTCTGTACAGAGCCTGGGATGTGGGTCATCCACGCCTTAGGTGGGTATTACAAAGATATCCAGAGAGTTATAACTAGACTTCCCACTTTACTGCAGTCAGGAGCAGGCCAACGCCAGTTGCGTGGCGCTGACGCCCCAGGGTACTTGGCAATCCCTCAGCTGCGACCGAGAACTGCCCTTCATCTGCGAAATCCATACGGCGAGTCCCACAACCGGCCGGGAGCAGGATGACGCCGAGCTGGACATCGGGCCGAATGCTGTGTTCGAGTGCGGCAACGATTGAGTCTGGGCAGATATTCGCAGCCGATTTATTCACTTAAGCAGTTTTCAAAACACAAAAGCCAAATATATGTAGTAATTGTGGTGTTCGCCCGCCCGCCTCTCGCACGCCGTGTGGAAAGTCTGTATCTGGATCAAGATCGAGTAGAGATGCAGGAGGTGCCACCAGCGAAGCGTCGCTTAGTGGTACTTGTAGTTCCTGTGGTGCTTCAACTTGGTGTAGTTGATCAGATAGAAGAACGTCATGCTGGCCACGGTCAGCTGGAAGAAGGGAGCGATGCCAGCGCGCTTGGGGAACACATACTTGTGCTGCCAGCGCCACCAGGCACGGCTCACGGCTCCGGCGAGGGCATTGGGGGTCTTGTTGCGGCGTCCCAGCCAGGCGCCCAGCTCTCCCAACTTCACCTGTCCGAATGGCACATCGGCTGCGGGATAATTATGTAAATCAGTTAGAATTCTGGCAGCGTAAATGTGCTCAAAAGGCCTGCCGCAAAAAACGGTGGGCCAAAATTACGTAATTTCGGGGATCGCGCTCACCTTTGCCGTAGAATCGGGCAGGGTCGTAGGGCCCGTGGGCCTTGGGGTTGTACTCAGCGGGATAGTCACCGAAAGCCATCTCGCTGGTTTGGGTGGAAAATATTCTTAATTCGAAAACTTATGAAACGAAAAATTACGCCTGCTACTTACTCGTTCGATGAAAATGCAGCTTTCCCCCTAAAAAATCCCAAGCTATCGAGATTACCCCCTAAAAAATCCAGTTTCCCCCTAAATCCAAAAATAGCTATTTTTCAAGCAAAATTGGCGGCTTTTTATCGTTTTAAAAACATTCGGTAACTTAGTTTGGAGATATTCCACTAGGAGTCAAATGTTAGGTTAACATGTAAATGGGGCAAAATTGGAGCTAACAGAGGCTGTTA